>CAJDSM010029069.1:10940-21377 GCA_903981925.1 Ostrea lurida
GGCCCTACATGATGCATATACCAGCTCTTGATTAATGTAAACCAACCCCCAATGAATACACATGATGCATTGACTGGCCCTTAAATATTTACCGGCCCGTAATAGACTAGAATCATTCTTCAATGAACACACTCGATGGATAAACTGGGCGTTTCCATTGTACTAGATGTTAGCTTTATGTTGTCATTCTGTTTTCTATTTGTGTTTTGCTATTTTTACAGTATGAATTCTAGAGGTAGGTACAGATGTGGGAAGCTCACCCCATTTAATAGACTAATGAAGCACCACTGAAAATGGCTTCTTTTTTAAATCACGGAAGTTCATCTCTTCATCAGCAGTACACAAGAACCACTACACTTAACATCTCTTCATAAAGTGTAACAGATCATGTACATCCTGTCTGTATACCTAACAGATAAAGATAAAACAGCACTATCCAGAATATCTCAGGGGTGGTTTAAAGGGCTGGGACACTTATCCCACTAAATAAAAAAACAAACCAGCCAAATTGTTTGCCATTGCACCATTATCAGAAGCATATGGTGTTCATGTCTTTCAACTGGTTTGATGCATCTGAGCATGTCCTGCATATGGTAAATTTTAAATCGAATAAATTGATGTTACAAATAAGTTCATGTTACAGGGAATTCAACTGTCTCATTCAAAGTCAACAATCTGCAGATTCTGTTGTTAGAATGATCTGGTTTGCAAATACAGGCTCATACTGGGTTGAATATTATCTGACGTGTTTTATACTGATTGTTAGGCCGTTCTTTATGTACTGAATTTGACTATGGACTTCTCCATTTACCTATTGAGCAAGGTATAGTATGAACGTTGGGATGTGTGACCATTCGTCCTCTTAGACACCTGAGCGCACCTCCAGTGTGACCAGTCAACAGGGGATGTTAGTCCTCTTAGACACCTGATCCACCTCTAGTGTGTCCAGTTAACAGGGGATGTGTGTCACTCTCTTAGACACCTGATCCCACCTCCATTGGTGACCCAGTCAACAGGGGATGTTTAAGTCCTCTTAGACACCTGATCCCAACCTCTAGTGTGACCAGTTAAACAGGGGATGATTTACTCCTCTTAGACACCTGATCCCACCTCTAATGTGACCAGTCAACAGGGGATGTTTACTCCTCTTAGACACCTGATCCCACTCTAGCTGTGACCAGTTTAACAGGGATGTTTACTCCCTTAGACACCTGAATCCCACCCTAATGTGACCAGTCAACAGGATGTTTACTCCCCTTAGACACCTGACCCCACCTCTAATTTGTCAAGTTAACAGGGGATGTTTTACTCCTCTTAGACACCTGATCCCACCTTCTAATGTGACCAGTCAACAGGGGATGTTTACTCCCCTTAGACACCTGACCCCACCTCTAATGTGTCAAGTTTAACAGGGGATGTTTACTCCTCTTAGACACCTGATCCCACCCTCTAGTGTGACCAGTCAACAGGGATGATTTACTCCTCTTTAGACACCTTGATCCCACCTGTAGTGTGACCAGTCAACAGGGGATGTTTAGTCTTTTTAGACACCTGATTCCCACCTACTTAGTGTGATCCCACCTCTAGTGTGTCTAGGGGTCTGTGTTTGTCTTCATAATTTTGCACTCATTATAGGATATATATTCATTATCCTCATTTGTTTATCATTGGGTCCAAGGTTTAGGCCCGGGGGGACTCCACCCCGCCAGAGCATCGAGGATTTAAATCAGCAATCTGTGCAAGTCTGGCCGAGACAGAGTGAGAAGTTGTACCATTTAAAGCTGGTATCATAAAAGTTTGGTTACCCATTAACCTCATTAAGAAAGATCCAATCAGATTTGTATTGTTCCAGTGCAGCATTCATCCCCCACGATATCTAGGCCCATAATGTCAGCTTATTACAAATCGTTTTAGCCAGGATTCATAATGGGGATTAAAAGGTTTTAACAATGATTATTCCCTCACTCTTACTCAAATTAAAATTGTGTACCTGTTTTAATCAATTGTACATTGTAAAGAGGGACTTAAGACATTTATTAATTAAATTTGGTCAGAAAATGTTACACTCGTACCGTCTGGCTTTTTGTGCGCTGAAATGATGGGGGATTATCGCACAGTGACTAGGCAGTGTTATTATCCCCGGACCTTTCGCTCAGCTCCTGCTGGTGAGTTTGGATCGAGTTTGGCTTGTTGTTATTGTATAAATATTGTGAGGGAAATATTTTTATTGTCTTTGTTTGGGGTTGTTTACTGTTTTAGTAGGTTTAGCTAAAAAATTCAAAGTAAAAACTTTAAAGTATGAAAGAAAATTACTTTTTTTTTTAAATACAAGAAAGAAATACATCTAGAATCCTAAATCCTAGAGAATTGTTAAAAAGAAGGAAAAAAATCTATATAACCCAGGGTCTTAAACTGGTAGAACTATTTTATCTAGATTTTCTGAATAGTAACGTTAGCTTTAATAGATTCTGTTAGATGATCATCTCTCTCTGTGTGAAGGCTTGAGTTCCTTGTAATGGCGGCCATTTTTGCAGGGCTATGTTAAGGGGAGTGTATTGCTGACCCCCTGGGGCTGATCAGGATGGGGACCGCTCTGTCATCAGGTGGGTCACGGTGTAATCTGCCTCCTCACTAATTAAGCCATAGTTCCTTTTTCTGCTGTCCACCAATGTAGGCCAGGCAGCCCCCATTTTTACAACACTTCACCACAGTGTAGGTGAAAATACATTGTCTCTTCCATGAATCCATTGTAATCTAACTGGTCATTATCTTGACCTGTCACTTATCATGCGACAGTACCAGTTCAGTACTGTGTGTATCTGTACATTATTGTTTGTACCCGTTCAGAACTAGGACTATTTGTACCAATACTATGTTGTGTATTACAGTTGGTGTGTAATTGTTATGACTCTCACCCCCATTCCCCCTTTCAATGCAATTACAAAGTTTCTCTGTAAGTGTTATTCCAGAGGATCTTAATTACTAATTAATCAGAGATAGTTTTACCTTTGTTTAATTCAGCATTGTAGGTTGTCATATTAGCTCACTTTGTGAAATTTTAAGGATACAAATTCTGCAGAATTCTAAAGAAAACAAAACATAAACCCAGGGTATTGATAAAGCACGTTTTGGGGCTGACTTTGAAAGGGATAAGCTGGTTCCCCATTGTTAACTGTGTCCCGGCCCCTGACAGTGTAGTCAAATGTCAATCGCAGAATAAACAGTTATTAAAGTTCACAACAGACATTTAAAGACGACAGGTGATGACGGGACGTACAGGTGTATAGAAATCAACGAGATACTCCGTGTAAACTCCAATTAAGAGGTTTCAGTGTGGTTACCCACAAAAGTTGGATATTTCCAGCATTTCAGTTTCATGGTTTATAGTGATGTGCTATGGACAAGATCATTCGGATGTGTGGGTTTTTTTTTCTGAAGTGTGTGAATCAATGATGCTATATTGAGTATTAATAGTAAGAAACAGTTTTATAGAGTGTTGTAGGAAGATAGAAGGAAAAAAATTGATATTCTGTTCGCGAATTGATATCACTCCTAAAAAGTCATAATCATTATTTTTTTCCCCCCAGTGTATGCTAGCTTTATTTTGATTTTCGTAAACCTATTCAACCTATTCATATATTATGTATTCTCTGTATGTGTTTGCATTCTGCTGACTTTTTCCAATGCAAGCTTTTGAATTTGAGTGAGATCGCTTGCTCAAGTGTTTATTAAATCCAGCATATTTTGCATCCATAATTCAAAGTTGAGAATTTCACTTCGATGATACAAGTCTCATGAGAGAAGGAGATTTTTATTGATTAAATACAGAGAAAGAAATTACAAGATCAAAATTAATAGAAATAGATTTCTATATATATAACAAAAAGCATTAAAAGCTACGAGTTTTCTATTCATCAGATTAATCTGTGGTTGAGATAGTTGGTATTACTTTGTTAGAAGTATTGATATTTCATATTGATAACATATTCATCATTATCCTTTAACTTTTAAGCAGATATAATGTATTCCAACCAATCAATATTTCTTACATACATTACACGTATATCGTAGACATGTTCCGTTTAAAGGTCACTTTATTCCCTGGGGTGGACGGACAATTTTATAAAGCTGTGTTTTCTTTGATTCTCAATCAGATTTAAGACTTACCAGTACTTCAATGTTGTGATTATATAGAAACAATTTTCCCAAATGCTTCCTATTGATTTAAAACAAATTACAATAGGATTTTCTATTTCTTGCTCTGCATTGAAATCTCGATAATAGAAAGATTTTTTACTCTTTAGTGGAGGATATAGTCGTTTAGCCGGGGAATATTTGGTCTGCGCAGGTTGAAGTAATTCTCAATAAGGATCTGTCGTATTTTGTGAGTTGTGCGGTTTTTTAAATCATGAGTTATGGTATTTGACATCCACACATTCAGGATACCAATGTCAGTTATGGAATTCTGTAATTGAAGATAGGAATATTTAGATTAATGTTCTTGCTGGAATAATTAAGTGTGTTTCGGTGTCTTATGTCATCTGTTGAACTGGGGTTTAAATAAATATTTAATAGGGAAATGTAACTAAGCGATTTCATTTAAATTGGTCGGAATCGGGAGTATGGAAGTGTTCAGCCGAGTCAAAAGAGAGAAGGATGCCACATTCTGCTCAGAAATACTGCATTGTGCCTCTCTATTCATTTTTAATGTTAATCGAAGTTAACCATGGGTCATTCTGATTTATAATCCATGAATGGTATTCTTGTCTGATTCTGATTATTATGTGTAACATTCAGATGTTTGATGGAATTCTAAGAAGACTGATTACAGTTGATGAGTCATGTGACATAGCGAGACGCATTCAACAAATTGTATGACAATTTGGCGAGATACTTGTGTATTTGATGGATCTTATGCCAGACAGTGAGATTTATATTTGATGAGTCAATGACATTCTGAGATATTTACTGAGCCGGAGAACAAGATGAGATATAAGTGTGAGACACCATGAGATGTATTTTAATGAGTCATTTACATTCTGAGATATTTACTGAGCTGTAGGACCTGATGAGATATATTTGATTAATATTGACATTCTGAGATATTTTATTGAGCTGGAGGACAAAAGACAAGATGAGATAAAAGCATGAGATACTGAGATATATTTTTTGAGTCCATGACATTCTGAGATATTTACTGAGCTGTAGGACATGAGATATAAGCATGAGACACTGTGTAATATATTTTATGAGTCAGTGACATTCTGAGATATTCCCTGAGCCGTAGGACATGATGCGATATAAGCGTGAGCGATCTAAGTCGAGCTCCAGTGTGATTCCACTCAGTTATGAAGTGATCTGGTTACAGCAGCCGTCCAGACTCAGTGGAGGTAAAGCCCATCTCCTATCTAAATGTGGGTCATTGACTTGATTTTTTCCAAATCCCAAAATTCCCTCATTGACTCGTTGTTTCATGGGGGGTTTTTGAGGGGGGTTAAATTTCGTAACAAAAGTAAAAGTACTACTATATTACTGAGGGTTTGAGAAGTTTTACATAGTATGACTTTTTATGAATTTCACATGTTTATCTTGCAGTTAGTTTGTGTGATTTATGCCTTTTACTGGGAGACTTTCTCTGAAGTAAATTGTTCTATCTTATTATGGAAGGATGGTTCTGAAGTTACCTCAGCCATCTCAGCAATAGATATGCCATTTCAGGCCTCAAGGAATATTAAATCCAATGTCACAATAATTATTTTATTATAGTAGTACAGGCATTATTAATCTGAGTCTGATACATAATAATTGTGGTACACAAAATATCATAACCCCAGAGAAACACCAAACCCAATATTTCTCAAAACTGCTGATGAAGCGTTGAACCAGAGTTATTTCCCTTTGTCATTTTATCATGTAACTAATTGTCATGATCGTGGGTTAATAATCCGTCATTTTTTGAAAATTAATAATATGCATTTTATCATTAAACTGATAAATTCTCTCGTATAAAATGGTTTAGGGGCATATTATAGATTCAACTAATTTATTTATTTATTTATTTTTTTATCTTTTTAGTAATGTTTAGGCAGTACTAGTGTGTTTCTGTATTGTCTGAGCACCCTCACAAACTTTCACTGGTGCAGGATGGGTATGTAGTCAGTGGTGAAGGGCCTGTATTTTTTCGATTTCAGAAAAAATTCCAATTCACTATAGAGCTAACAAAAAGCCTATAGTACCAGCACCAGCCTGTGCACACGATTATAGCACCCCTGATATCATTCAAGACACAGAGGAGAGCGGGCGAAATTCACGCTCTAGCGCAAACTTGTCCCCAAAGACGCAAAAAGCCCCTGCTTTCTTGCCAGGTTTGTGGATGTTTGCTTTTTGCAGTGTAAATTTTACGTATTTGTTTTTATATGTAATTTTGAGTCGTCCGTGTGACATTTGAGTAGTAATCGTGTAATTTTGCACTCGCTTACACACTTAACTGCTCATGATGTAAACATTAATGTAAATAGGAAAATTTGTGTTTGATTTTTGTTTTATGTGTATAGTCTTTGTATTCATTTAGCTATTTCACTGTTCATATAATTCTGATCTTAACATTTCTTTCTTTAGCTAAAACTTGTTGATATCATAGATTGACTATGATTATATTAGAACAAGACTTCATTCTCTGGAATCTGATTTGTCTTTTTAGAGGGTTATTTTGAATTTTCAGGTAATTATCGTTTGATCACCTTTTACCTATACCTTCATGGACTGAAAGCACCGTGTTTGTTTCATTCTGTTGAAAATTTTCCATTCCTAAAATCCTGAAATTAAAAGTTGCCAACATTTTTATTTACTAAATATAATTATACAGTACTGTATTCAAATTTTGACCATAAATTACTGTATGCCTGTATATATGATGTTTAACAATCTTGTTTTAAACATGTGCTGTGCTCTGTGATACCTTTATGAGAGTGGAGGGTGGATGGAGAGATTTGAAGTGCTCTAATCCTGTCTGATATTCACCATTAATCTCACAGGAGACAGAATCTGATAGAGATATCAGTCAGCGTGTTGACTTACGGATAGGCGGAAGATTTAAGTCTCGTAACACGTGAAGTGTATATACTTGTTGCTAAGATTACGGGGGACATTCTCTCACTTAACTTCTGCAGTAAAGTTATAAAAAGTTATAAAACTTAAATGATATATTGATTTTTTTTTACAGTTTGGCACCAAAAAAAAAAAAAAAAAATGCATAGAATTTCATGCTGGAAAAAAAAAATTGCATAGAATTGGTTATATAAGGTTCACATTGTCAGTACTTTTGATGTATAATATACTATGAAGATATAACTTTACAAATTTAACTAATTTGTACACACACATGATATGTAATGTTTGTTTTGGTGGAGTAGGTAAATATAATCTATCACTATAGGAAGTTTAGACTGGAACTAGAATTTAAAAATCCTAAAGTATATTTTGATAAGCTTAGTCAGAAAGATTATCACCTCCGAAGTAGGCAGATTAGAGAAGTGGTGTCTCGTAATATAGAATTAAATTCTGCCAAATCAGCACTTCAAATGTTGCCTCTGTGTATTACAATAAGAATAAGAGTTTTAAACAGTTACTGTTATGCAAGACACCTCATTATCTAGTGTAAGAAGGAAATTTATTTCTTAACCACCTTTTGGGTGTAATATTCTTTGATATTGCCCATTGTCCAATGCTTAGAACACTGACTATTTCAAGGCTAATGTTTAAGACAAAGAATTATTCCACTTGATCTGTTATGTTACCCTCTGTCTCAAGTAAAATGGCCGTGCTAGTGGGCCTGTGATATCGCGCATTGTGCCAGACAAAGTGTTATTAGGTTTGTGATATTTCCTTCAGGTTTACATGTATAGGTGTCCTATTTTATGCTTAATTTTAATTAAAATATAAACATCTTTGCTTTCAAAAATTGTTCCGGACTCATGGTGTTTGGATGCAATATCATAACATTATGCTTTATATGATATATTATATATACGTATATTATTTATGTGTTATTCCCTGCCTCAGGACTTTGATGTTTTATTGAATTTGGTATACTTTCAGGAGATAGAGTGATATTTGCTGAATCGCCCTCAGCCCCGGGCATCCCTGTTGTGTATAGAACTCCAGAAGAAAGGTCCTCCAATCCAGACAGACTCAACCTTGACAGGTATTGTGTCTATTTCCGAAAGCAATGAAAGATCATAAGCAAAGTAACATATATATAAAAAAAAAAAAAAAAAGAAGGGGGGGGGGGATACCCTCAGGAAAAAGTCATCCTCTGCAGATTTTTCTGATCCCTCTTCTGAGTTGAAAAACTCAACAAAGCTTTTCAGTTAAAAATGTATCATCTGTAAACTTCACATTTCCGATTTGTCAAAAATCATTGGACCAATTTTAAATGAACATGGCACACAGTGCCTTTGGGTATAAACATTTAGGTCTGTACACATAGATATAACTGAAAAAAATATGGTCTGCTTTTTGCCGCTCGAAAGTGGTGAAAAGAAATTTTGGTCCAGTGGGAGCCCTGCATTTAACAGCATTTCGCGATGGTTTTATTTTCGCGATCATTAATGCAATCGCGAATATAGCGAAAATAAAACCCATGTGAATATTTCCCCCTTTACAGTATTTGATTTGAACTTCAATGAAAGTAGATATGTATTGTAATTCTGGGCTTAGCAGAGAGAATTACACTATTAGTACACTAGTAGTGTTGGGCCTTGATTCAGACTAATATCACTGATTATTGTTTTGGGAGACTTGCATGTAATTCTTCATGTTTTGTTCTCTGCGAGATCAGTATGACCAGGTGCTTCTGTTTTTATTGCAGACGGAAACTCTCAGTATGTCCGATTTTGGAGGGCGAGGACCAGTTAAGACTGTTGAACTACCAGCACAACATGATCACCAAAATTCAGCATCTGAGCTCATTAAAACGCCTCATCTTTCTGGATTTGTACGACAATCAGATCGAGGAAATATCGGGACTCAGTTCACTGAAATCTCTCCGGGTGCTGATGTTGGGCAAAAACAGGTGTGGTGTTATCAAAGATTACATGCACTCAAAGAATTAAGCTTATTATAATTTTTGTTGTGAGGACATCCAGTATGCATAGTTTTGTGAGATTTATTTAGTTCTCATGAATAAAATATTACATCTAAGCAATAAATGATGTGTCGTGAAATCTTACGCATAAAAGAGTTAAGCAGTAAATGAAGTTTTGCGGTGAAAATCATGTCTCTTTAATAAATACACCTCCTTGTTTCCAATTAAAAATAAGATCTTGCAAAATAATAGTGATCTATAATAATAACAATGAACTTTACTGTAGGAATACAGAGTGACCCTTGTATGGGAAATTTGGGGCATTGTATAGAAATAGATTACATGTGCTGTATTATTCACCTCGATCAATAAGTGATACTGAAATTTCATTTGAAATCGAGGAGATAATTGCTATGATGGCAAAGTTGTGATATCATTTTCCGTTATGTCTATTCGTGTGATGATGTACTGTAAAGGGCTTTAATTTCGCTGGGCTAAAATTTCTCGATTTTTATCTTTTAGCATTTATCGATGGTTTAAATTTCACGGATAGTACATATTCTAAGCTAGAATCATATACCCAAATACATTGACTTCGCAATGGTTTTATTTTTGCGATAGTTGACATAATCGCGAATATAGCAAAATTAAAACCCATGCGAATATTTCCCCCTTTACAGTATACATTTTAAGATTATATCCATACTCTCTAAAATGCGAATTGCATAACAAACATGCATGGAATAGATACGCTTCAATCAGCACAGTGTATGATAATACACAAGGTACAGACAAAATAGAAATTTAAAAATAACAATGATGAAAAAAATTTGCCACATTTGATATTCAAAACTAAAGGGATGCTATTTAAATCAATAAAACTGACAATAGTTATTGCATGCATCGCAATTGATAGATGATATTGAAGATAAATAAATGTTTTCAATTTTGTTACAGAATAAAGAAGATAGAGAACTTGGATACTCTGACGAAACTTGATGTGTTAGATTTACACGGGAATCAGGTATGAACTAGTGTACAGTGCAAGAATTCTAGTGAGATTCAGTCACGGGGAGGGGGGGGGGGGATTCATATCCAAATGTACCTGTAATTAAGGGAGATGCATGATCCTAGCAATATCTGGACTTTGTCATGTTTGTTTACGGACAGTACAAGTTTTGTAAGATTGTCAAGAAGCACGAGTAAGTTTATCTGAGTAAAGTAATCCGTTATTTGTGTGTTGTTTGGCATTTTGTAATCGTCTCACATTTTGACTTCTCAAGTTCTATTGAGCCAATTTTGACCAAACTTGCCACAAAGTATCCTTAGGGCTATTCCAGAAATGAATGTAC
>CAJDSM010029070.1:6067-17267 GCA_903981925.1 Ostrea lurida
TCTGCAGCTACCAAGCATCTTATATTAGAAGTGGAAGTCAAAGGTCCTTTGGCTGTGACCTTTACAGCAGGGGTCACGGTGAGCGTGACACGATGATGAACTCTTACGGCTGCGGCCTTGAGCATCACAAGGTCACACCATGTGACTCCTGCAGCAGGTCACGTCTCTACCGTGAGTGAACATTTTTTCGATTAAGACGTAAATAGATTGACAAAATGACTGTGCCTTGTGTTTGTTCAGAATGAACAAAACTAGGAAAATTTATGGCACGAGAACTGATAGTTCTAGATAACGAAACAGTACTATGAAAGTTTCCGTCTATAATTATTATCAGGTGTAGATGTATAGCTAAATATAGCCCTAAAATAACTTTAAAAAGCCCCTAAACCCAGGAGTTTCCGGGAGCTGGACCCCCACTTAAGCTTTATCCCAGACCTCCAGCCCATTGGCCCCGTCTTTCAAAGGACTGGACCCCCCTTTTGACATATCCTTGACCCGCCATTGAATATAGGTGTAGAAAAGATTCTGATATTCAGATAGGTAGAATATACATGTAGTTGTAGAAAAGATATTCTGATAGGTAGACTTCTGGGTGATATTTTGCTGACTGACGGGTGCAAATTTTTAACAAAGGCGGATATGTATGGAAATACATTGTGATCAACGTTGTATCAGATTTACATGGGCCACGTGTTTTTCACGTGGGATTTGTTACATGTAAATGTGCGGGTGTGTGCAATATGTGTCTGTAACTTAATGAATGATCTGTATTACATTATATGTATTTGTCTTTAATTCTAATCCACGCTTAGAAAATTATATACATAACAAAATATTTTGTTTGTTCTTGTGTGTTTGTTATGGGGGTAAGGATGTGCTTGTACGTGTGTTGTTAAAAATTTACAGTGATTTGTACATATTTTAAAAGAATTACCTGAAAAGGTTAAGATAAGGAACGGTAATCAATCTAAAGAATACAAATTAAGAGTTGGGCAAACATGGGCCTCTGGATATACATGTACTATAGGTGGGATCAAATGCCGGGGAGAATTGTAAATATTCCCTGTTGACTGGTCATAGCTTTAGGGGAGATCCGTAGTCAAAATCAGTATCGCGGGGAGGGGGGAGGGACTGTTTCCTCCTCCTGGGCACCTGGTCCCACCTCTGGTGTGTCCAGGGGTCCGCGTTTGCCCAACTCTTGATTTGTATAATTCCATTTGGGTTTTACGAGGTTGATCGCTGTTCGTTGTCTGCCTTTTCATGTAGAAATTGGTATAAAACACGTCACGCAACATTAACATTCAACCGAATAAATAATGACAAGTTGTATTCGCAAATAAGGTAATAGCGACCATACATGTAGGTAAGCGAAATCTTGACTTAAACAAGGACTGTTTGAAACCACTGTTTGCCTCGATAACTCAAAATAAGAATATTCTGCATATCAGAAATCATTTGACAGCACCTACCAGGAACTGTCTGTTTAGACATACATTGTACATGTAGCTGGAAGACAATCATGTAGCTCAGTGCATGGGTGGCGGATCGTGCCCTCATCAGGGCCGTAACAAATGATAGATGCAAGTGTAGGCACCGAGGGGTCTGGGGACCGCTTAAGGTCCCCAACAGGGCCAAGGTAGGGGTACAGGGGGCAAAGTCACCGTGTTGAAAACGGGGTGATTGAAGCATTCTGAAATGCCAAAAGATGGATGTGACTCAGATTGAGGGAACGTTTTAATTCCCTGATTTTTTGCTTAGTCCTCTTTCTTAACTCTGTTAGTATTACCAAGTAATTCGCTGCCTTCGTTTTAAAGTGACTCATCACCCTAAAATTTTATTAGTCCCCTACTGGCGGGGACTATAGCTTTCTTCTTTTGTGTTCTGTCTGTCTTCCTGTCTGTCTTGTCCGCAATTGTTTTCCGCACTTTATTTTTCTTACTGCTTGGCAGATATTCATTTGATATTTGGTACATTGCTTTGCACTTCGAGTTTGAGTTTCGATCCATTCATTTTCCACTGGAGTTATGACCCTTGGACTTAGAAATGTTCATAATTTATCAGTTTTCCCATTTTTTTCTCTCAGCTGTTTGCAGAATATTCTTTTGATTATTTCGGTTGACATGTTGCTTTGCCATACCAAGTACGATCAAGTTTGAGTTTGGTTTAATCCATCAATTTTTCACTGAGTTATGGCCTTGCGACTTAGAATTTTTTTGTTTTTACCTATATTATCAGTTTTCCACACTTTTTTTCTCACGGTTTGCAGATATTCTTTTGATATTCTTTTTTACCTTTTAATTGCACTGTCTAAATATTTTTTTCTTCACCAACGCTGTACGAGACGTCCTGCACCACTTATGCGCTGGTACGAAAATACACAGTTAAATGTATAGTGTCATGTACCGTAACCGGAGAAGATATTTGTTTTGAATATTTGGTACATTCCTTTTTCCATTACCAAGTTACAGATCAGATCGAATTTGGATTTTATCTATTTATTTTTCAGCTAGTTATACATGTTTAGCCGTTGTCCTATTTCTGTTCACCAATATTCCCTTTTACCATAGTATAGATAAGCATAGGGGCCTAGTTTCAATAATCTTTAAGTAATTGTTTTTTGAATCGCTAAAACAGGGGTTTGGTTGGTGAGTAAAGATTTTTTGATAGAGTCAAATTTACACTTTGATTGCATGCACGGAAGGCGAAGATCAATCTCGTAATAACAAAACAAGAGTTGGACAAACACGTTCGGACCTCTGGACACACCAGTGGGCGGACATCAATTTGAAGAAACCAAAAGCGTTAAAAACTAAGCTACATTCTTTTGAACCCAAGGGACAGGATTTGAAATTTCACATATATGCCTAGGAAAGGCCGTTCGTTTGGTACCAAACTTTTTGATCCTAGTGACCTTTACTATGGACTTTTGACTTAATTGTCTTTCATATAGAAATGTCTCATTGAGAAGCACTTTTTTTGGGGTCCAAGGCCTTTGGACCTTAGACCTTGGACTTTGACTCTTCTTTGTTAAAAACAGTTAAATACCCCAATCGGAATAGGACCATGCAATATTTTCCTCTCCGGGGTGGACCGGTGCATTATGAAATTCAATGTAAAAAAAAGTATGTGTCCCAATGCCAAACATCTTTAAGAAAAAAGTTTTGTGTCCCAATGATTGCTTTATGAGTAAAAAAAAAGTTGGTGCCCACAGAAAGCACAATCAGGATACATGTATACATTAACATGGTAAATATATGTTTGGCTACAATAAGACTTTTTATAAACAAGCATTCGAGAACCTATTGAAAATGAGCCCAAAGTCGTGGTTGAACGTAACTCAACTGTTGCCAAGCGGGTTAGCATCGGGTGCTGTCTAAAAGTCGTCTCGCGTTCCGATCTTGCGGTCCCGTTCACGCTTAAAGTCGGTCTCGGTCTCTCGGTCGAATAGCAAAATTGTTATATACTCAAAGCAGTGTTTTTTTGTGATTATTTTTTTGAAATATATTAACATATAGCAGAAAAACACAATAGGTCTTAAATATTATTTGATGCCTTAATAATTTGATTTGCAAGATTACGAATAAGTGCATCAATGTCTTTAGAGAACAGAAAGAGGAAGAACAGAAAAATTTCCACAGAAATGAATGAATCTGTTAAAATATGTGAAAAACTAACGAAGATGATAAAGATATCTTCTATTATATTATTAAATGTTCAAATCAACGAGACGCTTAAAAGAAATACTTTACAACTATTAGAAATATCAGAAAAAATGCAGAAATTGAGGAAGAAGATTTTAAAATAATTTTAAATCCGGAGAACAATATATACATATTTATAAAAATGAATCGCCATCGGAGTTCTTATTGTAATACTTTTTTTCTTTGAACTGAGCACCGAAAGACCGACTTTTAGATAGTGAACCCGCGGACCGAAGACCGGAACCGAGACCGACTTTTAGACACATACCGTTAGCATCCCTGTCTTCTTACTAGTAATTCGTGAAGTGCTCGCACTATATGATTTGAATTTGCAATAATGACAAAGATATGCAATAACAAAGGCAAAATAAGAATGGAACACTGTTTTAGGATACAATTTGTGGATATCTATGTCACTTGCTTGTTTACAAGTCTAATGGGGAAAAAAATCTTTGCCATTTTCAATGAATTTCGAAAAAAATAGGTGTCCCACCAAATTATCACAACCTAAAAAAAAAATCATTGTCCGTGTCATGTGTCATAAAAAAAAGTTTTGTGTCCCATCGTGTTTTGCACCGGTCCCACCCCGGTGATAAATATTGCATGCGTCCCTTATAGGCAAGAGACCCATGGGCCGTAATGGGTTTTCTGAATTATTATAGTCCATGCAGGAATTTCTGTTTATCGTAATATGTGTCTGGTAAAATGTGAAGATAGCGAACGGCATTCGGCCAACCTCAAAGCTTGATTCCGGAAGCTAATATCATATGAGGTACGAATTTTCGAGGTTGCCGGTGATAATTGAAGGGTGATCAGGACTCATAAACTCTATACGGAATCTTCTTTCAAAATGGCATGTGTCTTGAGGATTTTATCATAGATTTTAAAAAAAATGATAATTGCCAATTATTGGTGTGACCTTGACCTGAGCAAGCATGATATGGTCATTACCTAAATCAATTCAGTAACCTATGGAAAACCACAGGCACTTGGGGCATGGATACTACCCAGAGGATAGCATGACACACGTTGGGCCAACCATTAGGCCCAACAATGCTTGTTACGTCGGGCCAACGTTGGCATACTACGTTAGGCCCAACGTTATTTTGCTCATCGGCTTTCTACGTTGGCCCAAACGTTGCGCCAACCAGTGGCCCAACACGACTGGACCAACGTTGGCGCCAACGCATTAACAGTGGCAACGTTGAAACTGCATTGGCACTGCAAACACTGCCAACATTATTTTGCTCATCGGCTCTACATTGGCCCAATCGTGTTGGGCCAAACGGTGGCCCAACCGATGGAACCAACAGTGGCCCAACGCATAGGAACTACGTTGGCCCAACGTTGACAAACTACATTAACCAACATTATTTTGCTTGATCGGTCTAACCAACTGGAACAAGGCCCAACACATAGAAACTACATTGGATCCCAACATTATTTTTCTCATCCGGTTCACATGTACATTAAATAGGCCAATGTTTAGGACTACACTGGTTCCAACGTTGGCAAACGCGGCATGTGTAGACCCTTTGTGACCCCAATGTGATTCAGGCCCAATGTCCTAAGTTGCACCTTAGTTGTTTGGGCTTTAGTTATGCACCATTACTAGAAAGACTTTCTTATAACCAATTAAGGTTCACAATGAAACAAACTCTTTAGTTTCAAGATCTTCTTGATCAAACCAATATTCAGTTTAGTTACAATTAATGAAATATAATTAGGTGTTGAACAGAAAAAGATAATGCAGAATTAAGTAAAAACCATTTTGTTTTTAATGCTATTTTAGAAAAAAAGTTTAAAACAACAGGCATCTATGATTATAAAATATAGTTCTTAACAGAGTCTATTCAACAATTAACAAATCTAATGCTTGAACATCTTTTCAAGTTCTAGAAACATCTGCTGCTTGTGTTTTTTATCTGCATTTTTCTTTTTCTCAAGCCCTCCTCTTTCGCCCCCCATCCCTTATCACCGGCAAAGCGGCAACCAGTCTTTCAAGCAACATTGAAAATCTCTGTGTATCCGTGGCACTGGAACAGAGACGATTCCTCCTCACTGTATCTAACCAAAATATAAATTAGAACATGTCAATGGAAAGAGTGTTAATTTCTCAAAGCCTTGTTTAATGAATATCTGCAAATCTCCTTCTCTCTCTCTCTCTCTCTGCTCTCTGCTCTCTCTCTCTCTCTCTCTCTCTCCTCTCTACCTCTTACTTCATCATCCCCACTAACAACACGACACATACACACTTTAACATACCTTTCAAATATCCTTTAATTTGGGGATTTAGAGATAGCAATTTTCCCCCCTTTCTCCATTCCAGTTCATTTAATTGCAAACGCTTGTTGCAAACATGTGTGATAGGAGTCTCCTGCTCTACTGTTTTTTGGTATTTTCACCCGCCAATAGTGGATAAAGATCGCACCTGGCACAGATGTAAACATTTAAAAGAGAGTTAACCATTTACCGATTGGTACTGAGAATTTGAAAATACCCGGTAAACTATTCTTAAGAAGACGTCATTGTACATGGTTTATGATAATAAAGTAAAATAATATTCCAATATAACAAACCAATCGGGAAACCATTAAAAACCTACCAAAAGTTCTGTAGGTCCTTATTCTGCAATTGGTCCTCCAAGCTCTGCAGATTCTTCTATGCGTTCCAATAGGAAACATACATCCAACCTTCCACAGTGTCCAGGTCTTGTGCTCCAGAAGCAGGCGGCTTTCAAGAACATCAACCCTCGCCTATGGTTGCCTGCCTGGTTGCTGTGAGTTTGAGCGGAAAGCTGTACCTTTAGCTCCTCCTGATTTGTCAGTATTTTCTCAAGATATTGTATGATTTCTTTTCTGCTGCCTGAAAGAAATCCATGGCTGGAGTTTAAGACAGACGGATTGTAATGTATGGTTTTAATTATCATACAAAAATTAGAATCAAACACAGAATTTATTTCAAATAAGTACCTGACTAGTTGGGGTTTTATGTCAAACAATGATGTTGAAGGGCTTGACGTTCCTTTGCTTTACTTGATTTTGTAATGGTGGAAGGGATGTGGAGTTGGAAGACTTGGCAGACATGGTGGCGTCTCGTTTTTCTCTGAATCTTTCTCGGGATTTTCCCACTGTTGACTACGGTTTTCCTCAGGTTTGTTTGGTTGCCGCCATCATCTCTTCTGAATCGACGACTCGAAACGGCTAGGCCTATAAAACATCAGGGTATTTCTTAGTATAATCTTAACATTGACTTTAATTATGTTAATATAAAAAGACCCTTTAACGTATTGCTTGAATAAATACTCAATAATGGGTACAGAACCAAACCTTTTTGTCCTCCTAGGACCCCACATTCTCATTTCCTCTGCATCCGTTTGCAAATCAGATGTATACGTTCTTTGAAACTTTTTCCGAGCAGTCTTTCATACTCCACGATTATAGAAAAAAATTGCATCACAATCCAAAATATAGAGTGAAAATATGTTGTTTACGGCACTAAATGTACAATGTATTATCCATTTGAATTTACAATGTTATTAACTGCCTCCGACAATTGATTAAACTTACTTGCTTTGCCAATACTCTGACTGGAATAGGTCTAAATTCTGCATTTGGTGCAACTTCTTGCCTTTAACTGCTAGTAATCTTTGGCAGACATTCTATAATTTGGCCACTGGCACATTTGTCCATTTTCTGACAACCACTCTGGGCACCGCTCCACTTCTTTTTCCCTGATGAATTCTACCACGCATACCCCTCAATATTTGACCTAATCAATGATTTGAATAATTTTAAGTGATAAAATGATAATGGATTTTTTCTTGAGAATAATATTAATTTTGCTGACTTTTTAATTCAACTGCATCTACCATGCAGCATCTGTAAATGAAAGTGCAATATACTTATTCTGAAATGGTAATAGGACACACTTGGATTCTACATCATTTAATCTGGAAACATGATAAGTGTTTCCTAAACATGAAACCTTTACAATTCCCAATAATGTGGATTCTAATGGACGCGAGAAAGCATTTTCTGATCTCCCAAAGACCTGATGAACAAAATAAACTTCCCCCTCGTGCAATATAATGTTTTTAATTAAACATATTTTGCCATCAATTCGTACACAGCTATCTTTGATATTCGTTTTGAATACATGCCTCACTGTTTCTACTTTTCGATATTGACAACCATGAACAAGTCGTTCATGAACAGGTCCATTGCTATGGGGTTTACTTAAACGTGGGTACGTTTTTGATTCAGTTTGCGTATCAGTGTGTTCTGACAATCTGCGAATAATCTGTGCTAAAGGGAAAGTAGGCTTCCTTACCATTTTTTTCAATTTGGAAAGATAATTTTCAAATGGGAATGCAGAAATATTGTCTAAGCTTCCAAATTCATGAGCTTCATTAGCAAGATGAACCAAACAATGAACATTGTATACAGCCATGTCATCACCATAAACCTGATAGAAATGTGTGACAAAAGTCTGTAATAGATCATGTGCATACTGGTTGTATTCTATTGAAAGCCTCTCATTAAGTAATATATGCATTCCCACACTCAGAAGAAGAAAATTCTGATAAATGTTTGGATGAACAGCATCGTATAGAGCTACAATTCCGGTATACAACAAAAACTGTCTGAATTCTGTTGCTTTCCATCTTTCTATTTCTGCTAAAGACCTAGGCTTTCTAGCAAATTCAGATGGTATGCTATGCTTGAGAGCCACTAGAGATGCTGATATTTGAAGCACTTCATGTGATCCCAGTCTACATCGTAATGGACCTTTTATCCACAGTAAGAGGATACGCTTCATGACACCAAGACAAACCAAGTGCATGTAATCTAAAGGAATTTGTGAAACCATGCCTATACTTGTTCTTGAGAGGGGAGAAACACCTAGATGATGGTCATCATCATGTTGTTGAGCAAAAGATTGATCTGTTCTTAGAGGGGCATTTGTTTCAGGAAATGTGATCTTACCTAACCACCTACCCCGCTGTGTACATTTGTCACAACCATGATAACCAGAATAAGATTTTACATTTTTGATGAAAGCTCTGGCTGGTGCATCACATATTATAGAATCAATTTTAACAGTTAACTGTTTACCTGAGCATTCAATTCCATTTCTTTCAATTTCTGTGTATTCAGTTATAAAGTCACTTAAATACTCTTCAAGATTATTAGGTTTTTTCCTTCCATGGTAGAGACAAATAATGAAAACTTTGTTGTTGCTCTTGATGTTTTGGATTTTTCCTAGTATTGGCCAAAATTGGTCAGAAGTGCTTTTGAATAAAGGTAAACCATCTATATTTATTTGAAGTTTCAGTGAAAATTGATCCGGTATCAAATTTATACTTTGTCTTATTTCATGACAAATGGACGATGCAATGCCAAAATAATAATATTCTCCTCCACATTTGTTGTGGATGGTATAGTTGATTTTGGTTTTAAGTAATGTCCGCGGATCTTTTGGCAGTTCAGGATGAGAACAGCGTAAAATGTCTAAAAGATCAGACAAAGCAACATTTGGAGTCTGGTGTTTAATGGCCCATTCTCGTAAAGAATTACTCAAAGTTTTATTTGACTCATTATCACTATCTCCTTCAGCATTGGACTCAGAAGAGTCACTCAATACATGTCTCAAATCGCAATGCATCTCAAACTCATCGTTATTTTCTGCATTTTGATCACTTTCCTCATTGTCCGCAGACATCCTATCTGATTCCTCACCTGAGCTGATATGAACTGTTTCAGATCTAGAGCTACAAGGTTCTTCACAATTACTTTCAGATGAAACTGTGCTAGTAAACATTGTGCTATTATTCTGTTCAAAAATTTCTTCATCTTCACTTTCTGAAACAATCTGTGCTAATGTTCTACGAACACGTCTCCTGATTGACCAATATGACGTGCCACTACCCCTAATTGAACCCTCACTCATTTTTTCTGTGAAATTAAGGGATTAAAAGTCAGCAAAATTTTTTTTGAAACCCAATATTAATGATTTAGAAAGTGTTTTTTTTTAAATATATAATTATGAATATGCAATGGAGACAGAACAGAAAGTTTTACCTGGAAAAAAAGACACAATTTCACCCTATGTTTAATTTCTGTATTACTTCTGTTATCTATAGTGCTTATAATTGCAACAATCATTAATTAATTAAAAAAATGTTATTTTTAGTATTCAAGGAATGTGCTCATGTAACCACAACTGCTGGAAACAAGTAACTATGACTTAAAATTGACATATATACAGCATGATACAAATATAGCTAATTGATCTGCAAAACTAGTTGAATAAATGGTTATCAGATGTAGATACAAAGTCAAATTTATAAATATAATCACACATGAAATATAGATGATACTAAATATGAACAAAACACATGAAAAAATAAAATACTTACATATTTGTTGAATTGGAAATTGTACAGGCTTTGCTTTGTTCATGCAGTTCTGGAACAGGCAGGAGAATGTTGTTAAGCAGGGATTTTCTTTGTTCTTAATTGACCATCCAATCCCCAGCCTCAAATTCCACTCTATTCTCCAGAAACCGACCAGTCTCCCGCTGTTAACCCCATGACCTAATTGCATTTTGCTGAAAGTGTTCTCTTATCTTTCTTTAGTGGCCAGGGTTACATTGACATAAAACGTGTAGATTAATTAAAACTATTTCATTATGTTTATATAACTCAACTTTCATAGTGCCAGTATATAAATATAAAAGTTAATCATTAAACTTATTCATATCTTCACTATATTTGAAAGTATATATTTTCATAATATATTATATATTGATCATTAATTACTTAGCATTCATTTATTCACATACGCTATTTGCATTGTTTTGACTAAGTATATTATACTTATGATTTTGATATACTTTAATAAGTATTTACCTGAGCAAATACTCTCTCTCTCTCTCTCTCTCTCTCATCTCTCTCTCTCTCTCTCTCTCTCTCTCTCTTCTATATATAATATATATTTAATGACTTTAAACTTACAGTGTATAAGTGGGACAAGTAAAATCCAACGTTGGGCCAACGTAGGATCCCCAACGTTATATATGTTGGTTGATTCTACGTGGCCAATGGGCCAACATATGATCCCCAACGTAATATTATGTTGGTTGATCTACGTTGGCAACATTGGGCCAAGCGCAATGTCCAACGTCATTTTGACTCCCAATTTGCATCGATGTACATACGTTGAACCAACACTGGGCCAACGTTATTTAGCAACTCATCTTTTTAGTCCTCCACACACAATGTTAACGTTGGCCCTACGTTGGCCCAACGTAGTCTGCCCAACGCCAACATTCTGCCAACTGTACAACTTTTTGCCAACGTTGGCCAACGTAGTCATGCTATTCGGGTACTATTTAGCCTTTAATTAGTGTAGGTCTGGGGAAATTCATAGATATATGTATAATGATAGAATATTTCTATTTCCCATCACAGGCATTTGGGGCATGGATCATGACCC
>CAJDSM010029074.1:0-16584 GCA_903981925.1 Ostrea lurida
AAAACCATTTATTGTACCAATAAATATTATTAGTATGCTTTAGTGATTGATCTCTGAGTCGTACACATAACAAACATGGTTATGTATAGATAAACGATTAGGCACAAAGTACGAGTTTTATAACCTCCAGGCCCGATATTTTTTTTTAATTCATTACGATGTTGTTCCTGCAGACTAGCCTCTTTGGACGGAATGTATGCGTTGAATGTTATTGGCTTTAACATTTGGACTCGGCACTCAAAAAGTAAGTGAAAATAACGATGTGCCGATTTTAAAAACTTTATATACAATTGGGGCTGTTTTGGGGTGATGGATCGTCATAATTGAGAATTGTCATATTAATTGACACAATGTTAACTTCGCCTGTTATTGTTATGTTAACTTCTCGTCCTCAGGTGGGGGGAATAAATATGACAATTTGATCCGTTACGTTGACGATGTAATACTGATTAAGCGCCTACCCCCCTTCTCTCTCTCTCTCTCTCTCTCTCTCTCCCTTTCTTCCCTTCTCACTCTCTCTCCGTAATAGAAATGGAATAGATTGTAATATAATCGATAAAATATTTTCGAATATCACCAAACTGACTTGAAGACCACTTCAAAGGGCGTACAAAATATATTGAATATACATGTACACTCCCGTCAAAGGCATACACAAGTACGAACACTACATGAGCCTAATTTGCGTGAGGATATACTAGTATATAAGATGCACGTTTTTTTTCCAGCAATGATTTTATAGCTAAATAATTGTAACCATAGGTTTATGATATTTTGACAAAGTCTAACAACAACAAAATGATTTTTAAACATTTCTAACTTTAAACTGCAATATATTGTGAAAGGTAAATTCGTGGCTGTATGATTTGCAGGTACAGTGCATTTGATGTATTCGAAATCAATATGTATATTTAAATCGTTAGATTACCCCCAGCTGTCATTCATGTTAAAAATAATGATTCACTTGGTTTTTGATGGATCAAAGTTAATATCTATTTCATAATACCAATAAATATTGAAGTGGAACAAAACAATAAAAAAATGATCATGATATAACATTGGCTGTATTCGAAACCAATATGTATATTTAAATTGTTGAATTTTGCCCGGCTGTCATTCATTTTAAAAAAATAATGATTCAGTTGGTCTTTGATGGATCAAATTTAATGTCTATTTCATAATACCAATAAATATTGAAGCAGAACAAAACAATAAAAAATCTTTTGATATAACCTAAGTAGGAACTTCAAAGTAAATGAATGTTTCTAATAATATTGACGGCAGTTTTTGTTTATATAATGATTGCTTCATAGAAAATACCATATTTAAAACAAAATGAGATTTGAGAATCACTAGGAACTGTTTAATTGTGTTCAGATGAACAAATCCGCTTTAAACGGAACGTATACTAGCAAATGAAATGTAGGTAAACAAAAACATGACTCTAAACAATGACTCGAGCCTGTTTACATAGTGAAGAAATTTGTAAGATGATGATCTCACTGTGGTAAAACTCATCAAATGATATCAATGCTGACCATTAGAACACCCTAAGTAGAGCATTGTAAAATTAAAAATGGTGGAAATTCTTAAAATAGGAAAAACATTTTTTTTAGCTCAGACAACGCGGTCCATGGCCCTTTTTAAGCCCTTTGGACTATATTATATCCCCGTAAATTATAGACCAATGTGACTAAAAAGAAAGAGGAGGAAGATGACCATGTGCACTTTTGAGTGATTCGTTCCTTGTAATCAATATCTAGGCACAGTCATGTCTGTTTTGTAATTAAATACTTGGGTGCCAATGTGTGAATTGATATCTATATTGAATACCATGGTGTGAATTTATTCTTTTCTTAAACAAAAGGCCATGATGCAGGGACTGTGTGCTTTTTTATGGCTGGAGGATGCTGTTGATGTGTTACGCACATCAATTCCTTATTGTCAATTTTAGAAGATGTAGAAAATGGGTGAGGTTTCTTGATTTCACCTTCCATCACTAACACAGCGATTGAGCAAGGTATGTGATAAGGTAACAATTCAAATTCTGTTCAAGTGTTGAGAGGGAACTCCGGTAGGCGCCCAGCTTTAGTTTTTATGAGGTGTTTGTTTTAATTTGCAATCATTAGCAAAAAAGTGTCAAATAAGAACAGAAAGTAACGTGCCTGTCTAATGTGATGTGACCCATTGTTATTCACGGTAAGTACAAAGGGGTCAAAGGAAGCCGTCGGGTGATTATGAATCTGTTTCTGTACGAAACAAAGATGTCTATCATATTACATAGTTATATTTTCCACAATCTCAGGATAAGCTCAGTGGAACTATGAATTTGCCCACCTGGCCCACTGTGGTCCATTTTTTAGCAGTGGAAATTAAAATGTCCACAACCACACAGTGGGATGTGTATTAGAACTGTATAGCACACAGAGTCAATGTCCACTCCAAATGCCCACTGGTGATATACAAGTGGCGGCCCACAGTAAAAAGACATTCAAAGGAATCCACCTGAGCTGTACTGTAATTCACTAGTAATTTTTTATAAAATCCGATTCGAACTGGTCCTTTATTTATAAGGGGCAGAGTTAGCGACTAATATCAAGCTTTCGGAACATTGTTTCAACTTACCTCTATGACGACACCCAAGTATAACGGCAATCAAACGCTTCAAATGTTACGATTATGTGGACATACAATATCTGGTCGCTGCCTTTCGAAATATTAAATGACGAAAAAGGGCGGTTCAACAATGTGATAAACGGTAATCAGTTGATCCCAGAACAATGTGTAGACCACGGACGCTCCGGACAGAAAGGAGAGTAGGCCAGTGCCTGATGGCAGAGCTCATCCTGCCGACCCGGTGTTTTTTGTTAAAGGGGTAACATCGTAAAGCGTGAGCTTACAGTTTGCTATGACTAATGGTTACTAGATGTATAAAATTGCAAGTCGGGTTAGATTATTAGTTGTTTGCGGTTTTATCCTGTTGATCTACACATCAAAATTATTTTTATCTTCTATTTTATTTTAAATGTTATTTTAGTGTGTTTATATATAAAAATTAGGAAATTCAATCACAATTTAGGAATTATCTCCGTAAGAGCATGAAGTGTATCACTCTCGTCTGATCCTCGAAAAGCGGTAATTGATCGTAGATTTACCACATTTGTAGCATCTCATGATCTATATGCAAGTTATGAGAGAGAGAGAAGAGAAAAGAGGGAAGAGAGAGAGAGAGAGATGAGAGAGAGAGGAGGAGAGAGAGAGGAGGAGAGAGAGAGAGAGAGAGAGAGAGAGAGAGAGGAGAGAGAGATTGAGAGAGAGAGTCTTCAACAAATAAATTGGATTGTTTTATAATAATATCAAATAAGAAAACAAACGCAGGGGGATCAAAATTTGCTATGTTTACAAAAGGTGAACTGGTTTTAAACATCAATCTGTGAAGTCTTGATTATTTAATTGTTGGCGTCATGATATTAATTGTGATGTCATGAATTTTCCCGTACTAAAGCAATAAACCACGGATACCACACAATGATTCTATCGCACAATTTTCTGGTCAGTTGCGCGTGTCGGCGTCAATTTCGTAACATCCGTTCTTCGCATATGAATATTATTGCAGATACGGAATACAGATTCATTACTGGTTTTCTATACTCTTTACTACCCTTCATCGCAAATTCCATACCGTGTCAATTCTCCGGGACTACTTTCCCTACGAATAACACTTTCGGCCTTAAAATACAATTTGCGCACACACAAGTATGCTTTCTTGTTTTAGGCCAGTAAATTTAGGGATGTTAGGCGACCATCTTAAAATTATTAGCCGGGTTATTATGCTTTTGGCACCCTAACCAACATTATAATCGCAACTTATTGCAAATTGTGTGCTGGGCTTCTGCAACGAATCCGTCTGGGCTGCTTTCCTGTCACATCCTTTTGCCATGCCGCACAGAACTACGAGTCTTTCTAAAGTAATACCCCAGTTTACTACCCGAAATGTGATACTCGCAGGGAGATCCGTAATTCTTGAGAAACATCCGACTACATTTTAGATGACGACCAAAATTGTTCATGTTCACTGCATAATGTATTTTAAGTAAGATCTCATACTACCCGATTTTTGTTAATACTTATGGGGATAGCCCGTTTCGATTCCCGATCGACTCGTAGGAAGAGGAGATGTGAACCCATTTCCGAGCATCAGCGATTAATGAGGACCATTCCATTCCCGGTATTTTCAAGATAAGTGACACTCGTTCCCGTTTTCCAGTGGTTTCTGCACCGGGCGTTACCACCACCGTCACCTTACCAGCCGACAGCGCCACGACAATGTGTTGGACAAGAGGCCCCTTCCGGGGCAGTCCCCAAACTATTAAATATAACGTGCACAGTCAGTTCAGAGGCTATACTATTACGAGAGCCTTGTGTCGCCCGATCCCCCTGTCTCTCTATGGTCCTCTAGCGACGAGTGCGCATACTAGAATAGAAATGTGGAAGTAGAAATTTATCAATCCATCTGGGCGTCCGCGACATTGGAGGATCATGATACATAGTGTCATAAATCACTTCATAAAAAAAGGGATAACATAACGAGAAATGTATCACTGGAGTTGCTATGACACTCGCTGAACAGAGAGGTTCAGCCAAATCAAAAAATAGTCAATATGTAAAATTACATGTATACAATTAGTATAATAATTGCGCGATGCCCCTAGAACAATGATACGAATTTATTGTTGTAGTTCTAAATATTAACTAGAACATGACTTTATATTCAAACAGAGTTATGTTGTTTTCTTGTATGAGATTTACAATTTAAGTATTGGCATAATTTTGTGAATGGTGTAAAACTCTGGGTTTTCATTTGACATAATCCATGCTTAACAGATAGCATTGTTAAGTAGTGCTAGCAGTTTTGGAATAGGTATTAAAAAAATTCATGTTTTAAAACTTCCTCTAAAAATTGTTGGTGTATATAGTGGAGCATTCGGAGTAAAAAATGAGTAATTCATCTTCTGTTGAACCTGAGTGTACAGTAGTGTGGACAAAATAATAATTTCTCTTCACATCTCAGGAAGAATTTCTTTAATTTACATGGCTATTTATTTTTTCTTTCATATCTGCCTTGTCTCTACCCGTAGGACAGTGATTTACTTAATTTCTGAATTTGCTGGAGAAATTACTCGAGTGTTCCTTGCTTTTAAATTCAGGTATTTTTTCAAATTGAAGGATTAACTATAATTTGTGCTGAAAAGTATGTACTTAATGTGTATCTCCAGAAACCTTAAGCATTAGTAGCCCGTTACGAACATTTTCCTCCAAAAGTTTGAGGAAATTATTACGAAGTTGCTTTTTTTATATACAATTTGAATTTTTTTTCACTAAGTGTTTGCAAAGGGTCAGAATTACAAATAATCAGTTTTTTTCAGCTGGTTTAGGAATAAAACACCCTGGAATACCAGTCACTGTTTACCGCAAGATGGTAGAATTGAAAGCTGCCCTTAGCAGGTTGGAAGTTGAATGTTCTAGTCTATATACCAGTACATAAGTATTTGCTTTAGCATATCAATATATAATGGATACCTGCCCAGTTCGGAGTAGATTCCTATATTTGTACAAGTTTTGGACACCCCCATAATATATTTACAGAATTTTATATTTAGTTTTTCTGCGTTCCACTCTTTAAATATATCAAAAAGTGGGAGATTTCTTCTTTTGGGGGTAACATTTATAACATTCCTACTGGCTTTAGCCAGGGTACCAGGCAACACGATACGTAGCCTTGTACCCTGGCTCCCTGACTTAAGGCAGCCCTTGCGACGCGGAGTATATGACATGGAACAAGGAACTATGCTACACGATACGTAGTCTGGTTCCCTGTTCCATGCAACGCAACTTGATCATAGAAAACTGGAAACCTGATACACGTACTATACGATTCACGCGGTTATATTGTAATATTTTAATTCACGCTTCCACGTCGTCAGGGGAGGTGGAGTTACCATCTTCGCACAGCCAATCAGAATCGCGGGAGAATTGTCTGCCATGACCTCCGTCAAAACACCGATGGTGCACATGGTGGAGGTGTTTAGATGCAGATGTTCTTGTGTCAGCCCGCGGGCTGACATATTATTGTGGGTTTATCTTGAACTGCGCGTGCGTTACTGGGAATTGTGGGAATGAAATACGAAAAAATTAGAAATCTGAATTAAAAAGGTTTCTTATGAAGAAGTTCAGTTATATCAACACTTTAAACTATGATATAAGAAAACCCAATAGAGAAAATGATAAACAATAGAGAACATGATAACGATTCTTGGGAATGAGGTACATAATTATAATCAATAAACATTTTCTCAAAGTAGACTCCGTCATAAAGAGGTATCATTCTATCTATAGAGGTCGCGTCAACTACGCACGCTAGAGGCCTCGACGGGGAGTAGCAAGGCCCCTTCCGGACAGTCCACACTGTAACTTTAGACACAATAATCAAGCTAGTAGCTTTCAAACTAGAAATTTGGAATCAAGAATTTTTATATTTCAACACTATGCATTGATCAATTTGATGATAAATATTCTTTGCCTATATTGACTTAATGTATCTTGTCTTGAGTTAAGATTCAGTTCCATTGTTACCCCACAGGAATGCTATCTTTAAAATCTGAAATACTAAGTCTACTGTATTTAATATGTGTTTATAAAAAAATGAATTATGCTATCATTAATGTACATTACGAGCGCCCCCCCCCCCCATTTTGTTGATTTGTGTGACGGTGTTGTATTTATAGAATACTATTTGAATTAGAGGTAGACCTGAAAAAAAAAGGGGGGGGGGTACTTGTCCTTATAAATCTTAAACAATTTGATAGATATATCCCAATGTAGTTCAACATTTGTGAAGATGGTATTTTAGTTACAATACAAATAACAAATATGCAAGAAAGCAGAAGAAACATTTATAAAAATGGAACGGTAAACGCAGCATATATAGCCTATTTTTATTCAGTTTTAATCTTAACTAAACAACAATTTTAAATTCCTTATGACAAAACAATTACATTCAATATACCCATCTGTGCACTAGCTGCAGAATTGTAGCTCTCTGTAAAAATATTGGAACAATTTGTTCTACAAAAATTTCTGCACAAATAACATGCATTCATGCTACGAAAGCATCTAGAGTGCACACGTTTACAATTTTTTACTCAGTGAAATTTTGTGAACGTAACTTTCTCAGAAGTGTGTCAGATCCTTTGACAAACTTTTCTGTGAAAATTCGTGGTCAAACGAGGCGATTAACATGATACCCGGTGCAAGATCGACATCGCTCGCCATGTTGTTTACATGTTAGTTAACGGAGTCTGTAAATACGCATGTGACGTTGCCATCAGTGGGCGGAGCGTGGAAGAGTGAATTCACAGGGAGAAACAAGACCTTTCAGTTAAAAACTGAAAGGTACAGACCTTAAAGCGTGCTACTACCTCACTTGCACGGAATGAAACGAAACGATTCTTGAACGGAACGCTGGACGGTTTGCACGGAACGATGAACGGTCTGCCCGGAACGGTGAACAGTTTGCACGAAACGAAACGCTTTCAAACGGTAGGCGGGGCTTGCACGCTTTGTGAATGATGGTGATTGGTTTACATGAAATGGTAGGCGTGACCTGTGCGCTTGGTATTCCGGTCAATTTTACGGGTGCGATTAAATTCTAAAATATCTTTATCGCAATGATTCATATATTAAAAAATTGGGAAAGAAATAGTACTGTCCTACAATTAAAGTGAATAATATCTGTTCCACTTGGCATTATTTTATTTCTAATTACAATTAATTATCAAATGAAAAAAAAATTAAGACTGTTGGAAAGCAAGTAAATAAGAAGGAGAGATATGCATAATCGCGACGTTGTTCGCAAGTGTTACGATTATTATTAATATGGAATTCTCACAAAAGTATGCTATTAATATATACACACATGTATGCAGCAATGCTACAATAATTCATAAATGTTTCTACTAGCGTTTAGTATAAGCACAAAATATAATATACATGTGCTGGATTCACAAAGGAAAAGTGCGTATTAATGTTGTGCGATAGTTCAGGTATTATATTAATACCTCTTCAGAAGTATATAATAAAACCATGTCACTATTGAAAGTTTTTCCATTGAAAATTGGTTTTGCGAGATGTGCCGACCGACCCATTACTGTAAATTCGTACCAACTGAAAATATTTTATGTATTTGATTTCTTTGATTTGTTATGCAGCGAATAATGAGTCATTTATACACGCACTGGTATATGGGAATCGTTCATTGAAATTTCATTGAACAGCGAGGAAAGGAATGCTGAGATAATATGACTGAAAATAAAAAAAAAAAAATGCAGATAAACAATTACATCTACCAGAGACGTCAACGGAGGAGGACAAACTGCTTGATAAGATACATCATATGCCATTGAAACACTACTAGTACAATTCGTGAATGCAAAAATAGACTCTGAAATATCTAGAAATTGGTCACAAGACTCTGAAATATCCGGAAATTGGTCACAAAAACTAAACGAATCGTTAAAAGTATATGACTTGATGGGTACTGAAATATGACAGAATGTTACTGAATGGCTACTGAAACTTAGACTTTGAGGTCACTGAAACTTGACTGAATGGTCACTGAAAGGGGACTGAAAAGTCCTTGTAAATTCTATACATAGTCACTGAATCTTGACTGAATGGTCACTGAAAGGTGTCTGAATGGTCACTGAAAGGTGACTGAATGGTCACTGAAAGGTATCTGAATGGTCACTGAGATGTGACTGAAAGGTCACTGAAATGTTACGTATACTGAAATGAGATTGAATGGTCAATGAAGGATAACTGAATGATCACTGAAGGGGCACTGAAAAGTAACTGAATTGTCACTGTAACTTCTATACTTGGTCACTAAAACTTGACCGAAACGTAACTGAATGGTCACTGAAACTTGAATCAATGGTCACTGAATGACCATTGAAATGTACATGCCATTCCGTGAAATGAATGATAAGGGAAAGGTGACTGAAAAGTACCTTTCAGTGATCATTCAGTGACTTTTCAATTCACTGAAAGGTACGATTTCATCCTAGCTGGTACATGTATTCAAACCATGTTCTGTTATTTAAGAAAAAAAAAAAAGACTTAAGCCCGTGGTTTTCATATCAAAGTGTCAAAAGTTCTTTTGATGTAACATTAAACCAAAGTAATTTTCATTTAATTTTGCATCAAATCTTAGCTTTCAAAACGAATTTTTCTATGCTTGATATTTTGGATTTAAATTTCATATACCACTGCGAACAAAATTAATATGTTATTAAATGAAAATGAAAAATGTTACAAAATTTATACCCGGATGCAAAGAAGAAAAGATGGTTTAGATTTTCTATTTCGTTTGAAAAAAAAATTATTGGTAGTTACCAACACAATGTTACTCAATGTTCAGCAAAATAGATGATAAAATTTTGGGTATATCCGTGATGGTTATCTATGTTTCTATTGAAATGCGGATTTAAGAATACTAATAACCTTATTTTTTTTCTCTTTAAATGATAAAAATATGGTTAATTGAGGAAAACGTTGTATTTATTTACCATTTATTGCCAAGGGAATGTTTGTTCCATTTCGAAAACGTTTCTGTCTTTGGGCATATTTAAGAAACGACGAGTCGTGAAGTTACAACATTTGACAAAGATGTTTAGGATTGCTATTGTCGTAGCAATTTTGTTCGCTGCGAGAGCAAATACATTGGAAAACGATGAAAAAGAGGAGATTGCTCTCAAACGCATACTAGAATTTAGCGGATCTTCTATTGAAAAGCTTGAAGAATCAGATCGATTTGAACCCAACATCGAGGAACTCCCAATATCGTCAGGAGGGGAAAAAGAGGATATAGACTCTTCCTCTGCTGTAACTAAGGAAGATGACGATGAAGAAGAAGATGATGAAGAAGATTTCACCTCTTCCTCTGCTGTAAGTAAGGAAGATGACGATGAAGAAGAAGAAGATGATGAAGAAGATTCCACCTCTTCCTCTGCTGTAACTAAGGAAGATGGATGACGAAAAAGATACCACCAGTATCTTCTCTGCGTAACTAAGGAAAATGATGATTAGACGATTCTGCATATGAACACACCTTCAAAAGATCTTTAGAGGAGTCATTGTCTGTACTGAATGATATGATAAACAAAGCAAACCCAGGCTTAAAAGAGGTATGTTTGTGTAACTTTCTCGACTTCTTTTACCTGTTCAAATACGATAATAAAAGTCAATTTAGATATTATGTATACAAATTGACGAAAAACTCATCTAATTAAAGAAAAATAAGATGCACAAGTAAACAAACAAAATCAATTACTGTGTCAAATATTGTTACTAAAATGTTTTAAAAGTCAACCAAACGAAGCTTTAAAGATGAGGATATGATTGAGGGCGACATCAAACTAGACAAAGAAACAGCCGCAGAGCTTGTCGAGTTTTACAAAAGAAATCCACAATACCTGAGCCTTGACAACAATGTTAAGGACACATCTGTAAGTAAAGCAATGTCATCCAAATTTAACAGTCAAAGTTTTTCAATAGAAACAAGTCTTAAGCAACTAGAAAAGCATATTAATTATGTGCTATGCTTACAATGGAACAATTAAACATAGTGGGGGATTTGTTGATATGTATTTAGAGGTCGCCATTAATTTTCCAAAACAATTGAAATCATGATAATTAAACTACTGTCGAAGAAAATCAGTCCCTACGAATTTGAATGATTTCACAGTATGTAAGAAAATAAAAAGATAGGAATCGTGATTATCAATCCCAAAATATGCTTGATACGAGATTATTTTTTTATGTTATCTGTATGTAGTCAACGGATGCCATGTCGAAACGTAAGGTCCGGCAATCAAACAAGTGGACGACAATGCCTATCAAATATCGAATCAAAAGTTCAACAGACAGTAAGACTCTCTCTCTCTCTCTCTCTCTCTCTCTCTCTCTCTCTCTCTCTTCTTCTCCTCTGCTCTTCCTCTCTCTCTCTCTCTCTCTCTCTCTCTCCTCCACAACGGTTTCATAATGATTTGGTAATTTTTATTAATTTTTGAATTTCATGTTCATGTAATGCAAGATATATAAGAAACTAAATTCTTTTGACAATAACTTGCAAATAAGTAATTGTTTATCAACGGAAATCAATAAAAGCCACAACAAATATACTTGGTGAATCAGCATCAGAGACGTACTCAGATTTAAAATGTTAACTTGTGATGTGAAAAAGTGAACATATCGATCAATGATCCATTTCATAAATACTATAAAAGCTAAAAATCCGAGAGTAGGTCTAACGCGTAACCCTGAATTAACACATCAGAGGTGGAATGAGACGCCTCAGAGAATTAAGTAAGGATCTTTTGTTGACCGGTTACACCTACTATTAGTTCTTAATCTTCATAATTCTAACGTACTCCATACTGAATATCGAAATGTAAAATTGACCTAACATTTGGTTTCCAAGTAATGTTATTTTGCTTGTATCTTAATTATAATATATACTTTCGATACATGCATTTTTATGCCCCCGCCATAAAATGGCGGAAGAGACTAACACTGGGGAGGTTGGAAACATTCCGGTCAACGGCTTCCCCGCCGCTAGGCTTACCAATAAACCTCAGTTGTTGTCATTTCTCGTCTTAAACTTATGAGCATTTGATCTCTTGTTGTTTCAAAACTCTCCCTTTTGTTTATGTGAATACTGGAATGAATTCGGCTACCCAACATGCCGCCCACAAATTGATAGTTCTATCGGCGGGCCGGTGAAAACAAAAATTCACCTACCAAAAATGTCAGTTCTCCGCCATTTTGTTGCCAACCTCCATAGAATTGCGATTGTCGAATGCTGGGGACATGCTATGTAAAACACGATAGTTTAGTGTCCGTCCACCCTCAGTGTGGTTTCGACCCATTTCGTCTTCAGTACTATCAGCCCGTTCGCACCAACACGAATTTACAGAAGACATCTAACTGGTTCGTACAATTCTCAAAGCGCTCGCTCGTCCTAACTAAAAACATATTTTCATTCCCAGAAAACTACAAAAGCTACTCATTTCTTATACACAAACTCACCCTTCCTCACTCGCATCAACCAAATCTGTGGCTTCGTGATTCGGTGCTGTGTCGGGCGGCGGCTGCGGGCGCGCCGGGGGCGCGCCGCACAGTTCATACCAAAATCGTACAGATCCTATACCAGTACTTCAGTATCTTCGTGTTAATACCCTTCATCTTGCAACATCTGAGCTCGCCCTTAACAAGATTCATGATATGCCATCCCGCGCTAAACCAGCATGCATACTCACCCCACGGATGAACCATCTGTTATCAGCCTCACAAACTTACGCTGTCTTACAACCCACTCTTCCAGGGTAATAGGTTCTACGAAAGACATAATATTCTACAAACAAACGACAATATGGATTATCAAAATGATGACATGTACATCTAGCATAAGCTCTCATAAAGTAAAAAACATGTACTATAAAAATAACTATTGTAAAAAATGGAAGCTAGGAAATTAAAGTTCCTGAAACCTTAGAGAACAAAAAAGCAGATAACCTACCATTAAATATTACAGTTCCCTTAATTAATCATTTCGAGAACAGTAATAATCCCTATCAATAATAGACATTAGATGAAAAAACGAAATAATAAGATAAAATACCTGATGGTGTATGTATCTCAACTTATTCCGATACGTTTTCACAGAATAAATTGTTCTCGTATGGTCAGTATGTGAATCGAGGCAACAGCACTATCACAATGTCTTGTTAAAAAGCATATTCTTATATGGTCGTTATCACATATTTTAGTTTACCAATTTATGGCGGGTGTGGACCGGTCTAGGGATGCTTACTTCGTCCTAGTCACATGATCCCATCTCTGGTTTGTCCTGGGTCCGTGTTTTGTCGCTATTGTTTTGTTATTCTATTTAGGACTTACGAGATTGATCATGTGTCATTTACTTTGGTCTTTAAACAGTTAAAGTCAGGACTACAGCGAATGATTCTCGAAAGTGTTGGAGAGTGTCTGGGATGAATGGTATCGATATATCACATAGTACTAAAGAGTATAAATGCTTAAATAGAGTCGGGGAAATACTAGGCAATACATGCAATAGGGCTTTTTAAAGATTGATGAACCCTTTTAGGGTGCATCCTTGTTTAAAGTCTACGTTTTTTCTGCAATTCTACGGTGCTATATACCCCCGTGTTTGCGATTTAAAAATTATCACTGAATCATATGTTTGACTGAGTTTGTTTCAATACCGCTTTGTTAAACTTCATTCTTTGTACTCAGATTTGACAACGTTTTAATCTCGTTACTTTGTTCGACTAAGGATGCTCACGGTCGGTTGTTGACCGGTAAGCAGAGGTATTGACTTTCCGTGGCACTGATCTGCCTTTCGCTTTTGGTGCTGCGAGGTCGTGTTGTCTCTATGTGCCTATACTCAACTTTTGCAGTAATGTTTGGGACATGTATTAACGTTTTAATACATTGTTTACTTCTGCCAATTTATTATTAAGCTAAGCAGAATTACAATTAGATATTTTAATGAAGATTTTACAATTGGAGATATAAACGTCAGTACCCACTATGTTTCCAGTGAATGGTATATTCTGGCCGGCCCTCCGGGATAAAAAAGAAAAAAAAAAACGCCGCTGTTTCAAACAAAACTAAGCCGTTCTTGCTGCCAATATGATTATTGACTTTTAACAATGCTCCTACATATAAGACTAAAGCAATGGAATATTAAAGCGAGACACTTTATGATGTCATTATTATTTTTCATTGTAAATTTCTAATACTTCTATGGTCGAAACAGGACACCACATGGGCTTTTTATAAACAATGGAATTGACCTGATGTTTCCTAAATAGCACCAAACTTTCGTTATCGCTGTCACTTTCTATTGTGACATTACAATGATAGGTCGCTATCCTTTCCTTTCAATTGTGTGACTCCAAATTTATAGTGCTAAAATCAATAACTTAGTCTGCATTATTTATAGCTAAATATTGTGATAGTTATTGGCAGCAAAGACCGTTAATAAATAATTAAAACAATTATAGCAGCTGTTGAATTCGGTCAATTCATGGTTTTATTAACACAACCCTTAGTACAATATAGACTGGACGTGTTCGTCAATATGTACTCAGGGTTGGTGTCATAAACCGATGAATTGACTCAATTCGCATGCATAGTATTGTATATCTGTTATCTACAATCATGGTTATAAAGTCGTTGCAAACACAGTGTAAAGTGTTTTACCTTTCTTTCCCGAATCCAAAAAGAGGAGCAGAATGAAGAAACGCTGTTGGTTGTTTAAAAAGAAGTTGTTCATAAGTAAGCATGTGAGATGTGGATTTGCATCGAAACTTAGTGTTAATATGTTATGAATTGTAACATCCACTGTAGTCCATTGATTAGATTATGATCCTGCTTATGATCGAAGGTCGCATATTGTGGGTTTTAAAACTTTCTCTCTTTCCAGTGGAAATATGTGTTGTATCTACAAAAATCATAACAACTATTTAGTTGATTCATGAAAATTCTCTTCTCTCTCTCTCTCTCGTCTCCTCTTTCTCTCTCTCTCTCATTCTCTTCTCTCTTCTTTTCCTCCTGTTCTTCTCTTCTTCTTCTCTTCTTTCTCTCTCCCTCTTCTTTCTCTTTTCTTCTCTCTTTTCTCTCTGTTGTGTTGTGCTCGTACGTGTTATTTCCGTGGAATATAAATTTGAGTAAACTAGAATGTGTCGGTGGGCGGGGGGACAAAAAACGGGGAAAAAAAGAAAATTGGCGCGCCCGCCACAGTAGAGTCTAATGAAGGGAAATTCCGTAAGAGGTGTAGCACTGAAATTGTAAGCGTAGTCTATATAGCAAATTTGATTCGAATTGTGTGCAACTGTTGCGAGATAGTATGAACGAAACCAAAAATGTATTGATTTTTTTCTAAGTCAAGAAAGGCTACTCTGTAAAATCATGCGGACCTAAGACCAACTTGAACTTGAACCTGGCATGATTACCGTGAAATAATCGCACATTAGTCCAAGATTTGAGTCTGAATATGTCAATCCGTTGCAGGTGATATATGGACAGAAACGAAAAGTTTCTGATTTTTTCTAAGTTCAAGAGGGCTAACTCTGGTCAAAACTAACAAACCTATGTACCAAGTCTTGAACTGACCTGCAGAGTTTCCCGTGACGTATCCATTAATACTTTAAATTGAGTAATAAAATTAATGTGTTCAATCCGTTGCGAGATAATTGAACGGAAGGAAAAATTTTGGATTTTTTTCTAAGTTCAGAGGGCTAACTACTGTCAAAAGATCATTGCACCATGACCATCTTTGAACTTGACCTCATATCTCCTGTGACGTTATCATATACTAAATTTGAGTCGAGATATGTGCAATGACCGTTTGCATTAGAGATAATGGAACGGAAAACGAAAATTTCTGATTTTGTTCGTTTCAAGAGGGCTTACTGCTGGTCATAAAATTCACGGACCCATGAACCAACTTCGAACTTGACCTGCATATTTTCCGTGACGTATCTCTATAACTTAAATTGAGTTGTTGAAATGTGTGCAATGCCGTTGCACGGAAATAATGGAACGAAATCGAAAACTGTTCTTAAGGGTTCAAGAGGCGCTAACCTGTCAAACCTGTCATATCCGTGACGTATCCATATACTAAAATTTGATGTCGAATTATGGTGCAAACGTTGCAGAGAATAATGTCGGGAACGAATAATTTTCCGTGATTTTTTTTCTAAGTTCATAGGAGGGCTAACCTTCTGTCAAAAATCATCGACGCATAACCAACTTCGAACTTGACCTGCATATTTCGTGACGTATCCATAACCAAAGGGTTGAGTCGAATATGTGCTAATCCGGTTTGCAGAATAATGAACGGAAACGAAACGTTCTGATTTTTTGTTCCTAAGTGTCAAGAAGGGCTAACTCTGGGTCAAAAATCAATGTCGGAACATGACCCCTTCGACTTGGACATGCAATGTGTCGTGACGGTATCCATATAGCTAAATTTGGTTGAAAATGTTGTGCAAACGCGTTGCCAGAATTATATAACGGGAAACGAAAAACTTTCTGAGTTTTTTTTTCTAGATTCAATGAGGCTAACTCTGTCAAAAAATCATTGGACCTATGACAACTTTGGAACTTGACCTGCAGTATTTCGTGACGTATCCATTATACTAAATTGTGATGCTCTTAATATTGTTGCAAGGCGTTGCAAGAAGTAATAGAACGGGAATCGAAAAATTTGCTGATTTTGTTTTCTAGTAGTTCAGGAAGAGCTTAATCTCTGTCAAAAATCATCGGACATGACCAGCTTCAAACTGACCTCATTATCCTTGTGACATATCCATATAGCCAAATTTGAGTTGAATGTGTGACCGTTGTCAGATGATTAAATGAAGGAAACCAAATGATGACGGAATACTAGAATGACGGAATGAGGATGACGTGGAATCACTATATGTCCCCCGCCAT
>CAJDSM010029077.1:60-14572 GCA_903981925.1 Ostrea lurida
AGAAGTTATGATGGTACCTTTTGTTTGTTGTATCTGGCTTTAAAGCTGCGAGCGTAGCATAGTTCGTAACTATGCGGGTGCTGGTTTATTGTGTGTTTGTGGAGCCAGATTCCAGAGCGTAGAAATCATGGAGGGGGGGTGGGGTACGTCACAAACCAGATAAACACTTCAGGGGTAATTTTTTTGCTGGGTCCAGGTGGGTGTAAGCGTCACCAGGATGAGCCAATTTTTGGACGTCGCAACACGGAGTAAATTTATCCACGGGCAGTGTGTACGCTACATATGTAGGTAAGTATAGTTAATGTACTAGTACGGCGCAAATCTAATTGACACATGGGTATTAAAAATAGTTATTCTTCTGAAGGAAATCAAAGGCCGCATGGGCTGCCACAATCGCTCACACTGAACACTCGCTTCACTTAAGAAGAGCAGTAGTGAGCAATGTAACCCGGTATTGTGGCCCCACCCAAGCCTCTCAGAGGGGTGATGAGCATGATTTATCTAACAAACTGATGCTCAGCTGCATATCAGGAACCTTTGCCAGGGTCGAAATGTATCCACTCGTCCCTGTGTCAATGACGAGAGATGTTTTAAAAAAAATTTTCCCTATGATATTTGCATGCTTAAATATTGATCTCCTTATGTGTGGCCCCAACATTATTGCCCCTGGGGGTCAGATTTGTGAACCAAAATTGCATCTCCACTAATCAGAAAAGCTTTTGGCTGGCCGCGAGTGGTCTTGAGAAGAGTGATTTTTAATAGATGTTTCGCCTTAATGAATCCATATGTTAAGAACTTGAGTACCCTATTGTCGCCCTCATCGTCGTCCACGCGAGTCAGGTCATTGTGGATGACACATATACTTTGAACTCTCCACGTATAATCAAGGAAGCTTTATGATAATATTTCCAGCTTTTCTGGCCCAGTGGTTTCTTGAAGAAGAAGATTTGTTAAAGGATGTTTCCTATATAAGTATCGATACTGTAAAATCTTTTGCTCACCTTTGGGGTCCCATTTCGTAACCCCTGCCGCGGGCCATGATTTGAAGCGTAGACACTGTGAATGTCCACTATTCGAGGAATGCTTTCTCATATATGAATTCAGCTTTTTCTGGCCCAGGTTGGTTCTTGAGAAGAAGATTTTTTAAATTTGAATCCAACCCGTTAATTTTGGACCATTTCCTGCGATTACTCTCCCGTCGCAATTTGATGGGGGGTCGTGTGTCCTCATTTGAAACTAACTTGAATTTACCTTCACCGCAAGTGATGGAATTTTGTTACCCAAGTGTTGGTGTGCAATTTCGTCCAGGTGGTTCTGTGGAGAAGAAAGTCTGAAAATGTGAAAGTTTACGGACGAGACGAGAACAGACAGACAGGCCGGATCGACAACCGATCTAAGAGATGGTGCCATGATTCTCATTCACCTTCGGTTTCAGCAGCTTGGTCTGAGGGACGTAAACAAGTTGGTATATGTTTCTTCGTGTCAATTATGCTCTTTGCATGTCAAGATGATTTATGAGCTATAAAACTGGTGGCTGCGCTACTACATAGATAGCGCGTAACTAGTACCGTAGGCCGTATAAAAACAGAGTAGGTGGGTACTTCAAGTCGAAAATTATGATAAAGCGAAATTGTATTGTCTTATTTGATTTATCGTATCAGGTTCCCAGCTTGCTGGGGATAAGCGGTAAGATATAAGATTTCTTAAAAGCGAAACGGTAACTGTACATTATTCAACATGAAATAATGTTTGGTATAATAGTAAAGTATACTTACCGGCACAGTAAAAATAAGATTTAGTGTTTTGCTCTCTGCGGATTGTTCGATCATGCTCTCATCTTTTCGCTAGAAGAAACTTATTTGGTAGTACTCTACGGGTGATTTACTTGGCTGAGTAAGATGCATGCAGTAGATCATGCCCGTGTGGTTATTTGAGATCACTTTCCACGTGCTTGTTATTTTACAGTGTGCTCAAGCAATAGTTGCGGGCTTGTTGAATATTCTTACAAAATACCTTTTGGGAGTTAAAAAAAATATTTCGGTGCATATCCTACGTTCGGTAGCGCGAATTTCGAGTGTGTCATTTCGAACCATTTCAACCAATCAGTGGTCCATTGAAGCAAGGCCGTCCGTGTGATAGGAGAACAGTACGGACCTGGGTCTGGTGAAGGAGTTTACGATGTACTCGAGTATTTGTCTACCACACAACATTTGGTTTGTTTCTCCTGGTCTTCTTTCATGTGAACAGATGGTTGTGTGTGTGTAGGGCGGTTTCCTCAAACATAATTTATATGTTTCTCTCTCTTCTCTTCGTCTTCTCTCTCTCTCTCTTCTATCTTCCCTCTCCCTCTCTCTTCATCTCTTCGGTCTCTTCGTTGTTTAAAATGGTTCATGTCTTTGAACGAAATTGTGTCCCCTAGTCGTTATGGGGGAAAGAGTTATATGCGTCCCACAAATGCTGAAATATTCCACATAGTGTTGGCTACAAAACGAAATAAATGAAAATAAAGACATGACTTATGGTGCAATAAATTATACAAAATCGAGTTTCACAATGAACGTGTTGATGTGCATTATCGGCCATGGTGATTGCGTTTTCTGGAGCAAATGATTTTATTCTGCGTATCTTTTAATTTTATAACCAGTGGTATTAGGCGATAACATGTATAATGCTATCTTATATACTAAAGGGGTTGTGTTGGGGTCTGAATGACATGGGTGTTTTTTTTGCTCCGTAAAGATGTATGAAAATTTCTCCATATCTTTGACGATGTGTCACTTCAACCTCCTCTCCCCTTATGCTACAATTTCGTACTCTAAAAATTGCAAATTCAATCATTTAACGTTTATGAAACTATGCATTTTTATATTCAAATATACGTTTTAGTGAGTAAAACAGCGTTTTTATAGTCGCTGACCGATTGGTATATGGTGACTATGCGTATTTGGAAGTGGCTTCAGCCCTCAAGCTGCGTGCCGACCAAGTGTGAGAGAAACTTGAGGATGCTCTAGTCTCTTATTGGGAAAAATACAATCAGAGATTTTTATAGAAAATGTTTTGAGCTGGTAAATGCGGAATATGAGATTTGTCTGGTCGGTCGCAACAGAAATGATATAGAAGAGAAAATGTATCCCTAGTAAGATGTACAACATAAAAGAGTCTTGTCTGAGTGGAAGCGATAATTGTGACGTTGGGTGCGGTCGGGAAAAGCGCACTAAAAACAAGATTTTAATTTTACAGCCTATGGTTTTGTTTTTTTTTTTTTGAAAATGGGTTTAGGGGTACAAGTATCTGAAGAATATCATCTAACATGCGTAAAGCTTATATTACAAACACCAGCTGCATATTCTGATGATTCGGTAGTTGGAAACCAAATTGGTTTATTAAAAAAAAAATTGTAACCTTTCCAACAATAAATCACCTTTCGAATCAATCCCCCCAAAGCAGCTGTCAATACTTGATATACTCATGTTCAATTCGATAAGGTTGAATAGCAGGATTTGCTTCTACAGGGTTTCCTGATATAAACGCATATGCTATCATATTGAAAGCCTGGAGAGAAAAAAACTAAGACGTGGTAGAGGAATAATAATTCAATTAAGATATAAAAACAATTTTGGATTGATTATAAAAACAAGGTAAATGAGTGTAACTCTTAAATTCATAATCAACTTTTTAAAAAATGTATATGATGCATTGATTTACGTTGTCGAATGTTTTTCTAATTTACTTTCGTAAAAATAAAATTGTGACACAGAACATAACAGCAAATGGTTGACATATCCGACGCCATGGGATTAAGCCTACCAAGCATTCTGATTAATGAATATTAATGAGGGAGTAGTCCAATAATTTGCAGGGGTATTCCTCAAAGGAGAAAATAGTTCATTTTCTGGGAGATAGTTTTATTGCATTATTTTGACCTAGAGAAAAAAATATTTCATCTAGCTTTGGGTACTACTAAGAAGTCACTTATAGATAAAAATGAGCATTGACGTTTCAAAGAGCTGAATTTTATCCTACTCAAAAAATAATCTTCCTCTTTGATTGCTATTTCATTTTCTTATTGATTTGACTAAAATAAACATTTGTCTGTAAATTTATCGCAATATTTGTGATCTTTAATTGCTGGTTGTTACAGACAGCTGTTATGTAATCTCTGCTGGCCTGACGTCAGTTTCAAACATGGAACTTTATCTTGCAGATAATTCTAAAAGCACTTTGTCTTATCAGTAAGATGCGGTCGTTACGGTCATCTTGATTCCAAGAGAGAGAAAAAACCCACTTTGAAACTGCCTCATTCTGAAAATGTCTACATTTGTAATTCGCAGATCTAAACGGGTCAATTTCCTCAGAATGCTGATGATCGACGAATCATTGATCAGCTATCTGTAAGGTTCTTGACCGAGAAATCGCAATGAAGCCTCCTGACAGATCCCGACGTCTGCGATAAAAATAAGAATTGTTCATCCATGCATTCATATGCAACTCCACTGAAATTTTGATACCCTCAAACTACCAGCCTTTTAAAAGCAATTATCGGCAAGTAAAATTCAATGTCGTTAATGGTTTTAAATACACAATAAACGACGAGTTTGGTTAAATCTTGCAATTGTATAAGGCTGATCGGTATAGATATGTTCAATCAAGTCTCTAGAAAGTATTAGTGTAACGATATTATATTATTATCATATTAATGTTTCTGTGTCTTCAGGTTGCTTTTCAAGATGCTGTACTCCTGAAAGATTTACAAATAAAAATACATGTAGGCGAAGTTAACATCGTGTTAAACGTAATCACAATCCCAAAGAACATATATACAAAGTCGAGTGTAGGGCAACACGGACCTCCGACAAAAGCGAAGGCAGGATCAGGTGCCATGGAGGAGTAAGCATCCGCTGCTGTCCGGTCACACCCGCCGTGAACCCGTAGTTGAAATTAAGTAAACGGGATTACCCGTCGTCAAATTTAGTCGGGAAATAAGGTCAAATATATAAACCAACAACGCATAAATTATATCATCTTGAAAGATGATGTCTAAATTCACATTAAATTACAAAAATTATAATACTTCTGGATCTTCTATGCATTTGGAGAGACATTTAGGTTATATCACGTCACAAACCGGAATACTAGTCTATTACACTATTATAATTATGTACATGGAAGTCATCATCTTACAGGTTTTACGAGGTGACACCTCGTTATGTCCAGCGTCCAGTCAAAAAATGGCGCACAGTCGAGTTCCAACGATCAGTTTTAAAAAAAAAAAATGAAAAAATAACAACTTTTACACTGAGATATGATATAGGATTTGCCCTGTTTAAATTTCAAATGAGGTATAGAAAATATCCGATTTCTGATTTGTTTCCTTTTATTCATGAGCTCTAAAGATAGAGTTCATTAGGAAATGCAGTGATTTTTCCGAAAACATGATGTTTTCATATCTCAGTTTAACAGCATTGTTTTATGACCCACTTTATCCAATAATGAAAACCAGTTACATTATCTATGCAATTGTAGGTATTCATCCGATAGCTAGTTTTGTACTGAAAGAGAGTGTCCGGAGACGCCGAGCATTATGGGTAGTATGTTTTTTGTACGTTTGCGTACTGTAAAGAGAGTACCAAATCCCCGCAATGTGTAACCCGAACACAGTTTACCCAAGATTGAGCAGAGGTATAATGTCTAGGTGTGGCGTGATTGGCTAATATCAAGAATGAAATTATTTGGAATTGAAAGAAACATTATCAAACGTTTATTAATTGTCGGGATGAAAATTTGTTGGACAAAATCGAGAAAGGAATGAGGAATTTCCATGGTATGGTGTGTTTAGAATGAAGGGTGTAATTCACTACAGATCTGTGTGGTATAAAAATATACATTTCTACGATAAACATGTGATCAGATCGTCGTTACTCTCTCACTTTTATACTTTGTTTTAAACTGAAACATAGACACAAGTATAGACACCAAAATTAAAACAAAGTATAAAAATGAGAGTTGGAATATGGAATGTTTGTTTATCGTAGAGGATTCTAAATGAAATAGACGCTGATCCCACTGATCATATCTTTTTTTTTTTGGTCACCTCGTTTCAGAACTTTAAGTACTTTGATTTTTAATATTTTTGCACACCAGCGGCCGATCTAGATAGAGGGGTTGCGGAAATTGAAAAACAAACAAACAAACAAACAATAACTCCTTTCCTTTGGTCGAACATATACAACAAAAACAATTCTATTTTGTCATTTTGAGTTCTTCACCACCTTATTGGGCAGCAATCCCTCCCAACTGGAGTATTTCTAGATCCGCCCCTGCACAACTATTACCTTGGGCTGGTGGAAACAAATGTTCTCCTTGATCATTGAATTAAGTCTGTAAATCAAACTACTCAAATGAACCCCAACCTCAAATGATATTGATACTTTCCCATCTCCGCGGGAGAAAAAAAATAGCAAAGGATATATTCATGTAGACCTAACAATTTTAAAATCAACGACGTTATTTCTAAAAATTTAATGAACATTAATTAGTATTACAGGTTTATTTGAATTGTGGTGAGAGGAAGACAATATGAATGGGGATGAAGAGGTCCATGCAAGTACACAGATATAATCTGATATATTATCAAACACACTGTACACTGTATTCCCAAAGGATACCAATTAGTGGGAGGTTGAAATATGAAACAAGATGGGAATTGAGGAATATTCTAAATGAAAAATAACATTTCCCCACGATTTATCGTTTCCTTTGAGACAGTTAATGTGATGTAATGCATGCGACAGATTTTGTTATTTCATCTTGGAAAAACAACTAGTATTTTGACCATTGTTATTCACCTGTGTGAACTATTTATGTAACTTGAGAACGATCTACAGACCGCTACTCATTCCGAAAAAACGCGGTATTTAAACACTAATGTTCTGACGCAACAGACATAACAGCTTCAGAAAGGTTTTCGGAGACTAACGAAAATAAGGACTCTAAAAGATACTAAAACTTCAAACAAAACGTTATTGAAAGTGTAGACGGCATGCTGCGAAATTAAAACTATTATTTTCTCCAATTCGAGAAATTACCATTTTTGAAAAGGCAGTGATACTAGGGGCACGTGTATCGTTTGACAAGTCATCTTCATGTACAATCTATTATTAGAATTAACATTAAAATTGTAATTTTTAAACAAATGGAAATTGGTTTGAATGAATCTAATAGTATTGGATAATTTTCTTTTGACAAAATTAAACCACGACCCATTAGATGCTCATTGGTATTTAACGCCTGATTAGTCAATAGACCGGAAGCAATGTGTTTTTTAGCCTTCGGCCGCTGGTCAATAGAACACGCTGAGCTGTTCCAAGCATCTCCATAAAACGACTGATATCGTGTATACTTAATAACACGCTTTCAAAAATCAAAATGTCCGTATATCGTGGATACTGTATACTTAAGAATCAAAATGGCTATTATACATTGAAGGCATCAGGTGGGGAAGAAATGTTTTGGTTTTTTTTATTTATACAGTTTGTTTCTTAGAGTCTTGAGAGCCCCTACGTAAAATCTGCATATTTAAATTTGTGAACCCTTGGTATAGAATATAATTTTCTATAAGGGTTATAGCAACCTTTAGGAAAGTTGCAATCGGACTTCCTATATCACAAGTGGAATCACATTTCAACCTCAGTTCCTTTAAAAAGTTTGGGTGTAAAAGTCTTAATTTAGGAACCAAAGTCTAATGTGGTCCACAAGGGTGGGTGGGTGGGTGGGAAACTATCACGCCCATACCCTTCCTCACCCTTCTTCCATCTCTTATCAATTATCACCCTCTGATCAAACAGCGAAAAGGATGACGTCACTTCGGTACCACGAGCGTTCAATTGTGATAGGGTTTTATCATAAGTGTCCAGATAGCTCAGTTAGTAGAGCACCTGACTAGCGATCAAGGGACCCTTGGTTCAAATCCTGGTCTGGTTCATTGCATTTTCTCCCTTCCTGTTACATAAGAGGCCATAGACCAGCTGAAAATGCCGGTCAGGTGATAACGGTCTACAAGAAAGAGAGGGTAGGGTAGGTGTGACGTTCAAGCGGGTTTGATAGCCGGTGACTAGACAGACCATATAGTAAAACGCCCAGTTAGTAAAGCGCCTGACTATAGATTAAGGGGGGCCCGGGCTCAAATTCCGGTCTGGTCCGTTGCAATTGTCTTTCCTTGCTTGGATCAAAAATCCTCTGTATTTAACATTTTGAAATGACCATTGAGTACGTTTTTGATTTTGATGCCATCTTGAGTGAACGTCTAAAGTCCGGGCGGCTTTTAGTCTCGATCATCTAGACGCATTATTATTGATCTCTTTGGCCTTCAACAGGACTTTGCCCAATATTTTAGATCCCTTGTCTTGGCTAAAAGCGGAGCCATAGTTAAGTGACATGCAATGTCTCCTTTACATATAAGTATTGAAAAGCTAGATGATCACAAAATTACAGCTGTATATGGCGGTTTAATTTCCTTATTATTATCCTTTTCTCGGCACTGAAATGATGATGTCATGTTCACAATAGTATATAATAGAAATCAATTTTCTTGGGATTGCATATAAGCGTGGCAGCAGGATTAAGATTAATAACGCTGCGTTATGAACATTAAATCTTGTCGGCGACATCCAGAAAATTATTGCTGGTTTCTAAATATGTTTATGATGAAAATCTTATTAATAGTGGAGAGAAAATGATAGATTTACACCATCAGGAAAACCTCGTTATTACAACGCATTTTATACACTGTACAGTATTCCGTCTTAATCTAACTCAATAGTCCCTTCAAACACCAATAAGAAAGATATGAATGTTTATGTGTCTATCTGTAATTTAAATGATACCACTAATGATGTCGTTGGACGATAGGATAGAGATACATGTATAAAGAGGGAAAGTCAAGCAGTATAGTTTTAAACAAATTTCGAGAATGGAACGGTTAACAGCCGGACGCCTTTGTCAATGTTTTATGTTCTTCATATACATTTTGTACATGCATATCTCTCAAAGACATTGTATTAAAAGTATCTCTGCCAAGGATGGATTTATACTTGAAATAGATCGTGTAAGACACCTCCCTTTCCAATTTAAAAAAAGAAAAGTAAGATTAAAATATGACACAAAGCTGGCGAAGTGAAAAATTTCAGTTTGTCTTAAAAAGCAAACCCCATTTTACTTAAATTGTTAATGTCAATAGCTGATGTGGATAGAGCTGAAGAATTTATTATCAAAGATCGATTCTGACATTTTTGATATTGAGAATCAAAGTTCCATATTCACCAACACCGAACAGATTTTACCATACACGTTTGTCAGACTGGAATTGTAAGGCAAATTAATGCACCAAATGTATTCTGGTGTTATAATATAAAAAGAGCACCATTTATCAAATATGAAATCCTTGAAACTAAATACGAGGATACTGGACTGTCTTTTTATGTCATCGTATATTAGATATCAATTTTTAGACCAGTTGGGAAAAAAGATGTTTAGCAATTTTATGAGCAAAAACAATTACAAAAAGTACTTAAATTCAATCGTGTACCCCATCACTATATTTTGTCTACAGAAATTTTAATTAAAAACATGTTCACATTCTCTGACGTTTGCAATACTATGTAATTCAAAACAATTGAAAATAAATAAAGATCTCAACAAAATAAGTTAAAGATACCCTTTACAAGGAGAGTATGGGTAACGAACAGTAAATCCCATAAAATATTAATACAAATTGAAGAGATGTACAAACACGGACACCTGGAAACACCAGAGGTGAGATCAGGTGCCGAGGAGGAGTAAGCATCCCCTGTCGACTGGTTTTACCCGCCGTGAGCACTCCGTCTTTATCGAGTTAACGGAATGAAACAAATTCGTACGCAGAAGATGTACCTAGATTTTACTGTGTTGCAGACATTGAAAGATTTTTTTCCTCGAGTTCCAAAATAGAAGATAGAAACCTACTCATTCCAATGCCTTTCTCTGTCCTTTGATCTCTAGTTGCTGGTGTTTTCATGTCAAATAAAATGCAGACACTAACTGTTTATGTAGTTACGAATTCAGTCGATTGTCAATGACGATTATATAGGACTTCATTCTCATTAGATGAACGATAGAACAATATTCCTTTAGTTAGTTTCTTTAAAACCCCTTTCCTATTCGAAGTCAGTGAACTTGCTATAAGCGCTGTTTAGCAGACTGATCACAAACTCATCGATCGAAATATTTTGCATTATTAAACAGAAATAAGATTTGTCCGATTCTTTCGTATTTAATATGTTTACATTTCGTAGCCATGAAAACTCTGATGTCAGACAGAGGACACGTAAATTGAATAAGTGACAACATTGTATTTTTTTTCTTTTTACTGTTATCAAGAAGAGGCCCATGGACATTAAAAGTCACCCGAATATTTAAGAAAGAGAAACTAAAAATTTAGATTTTGTTTGTCGTTAAAGGGGCAGGGGCACGATTTAAGCTGAAAATTTTCGTTTTATTTTTTCCATTTTTAATATTTACAGTTTTCTAATGGTCAGCAAAAATTTGAGTGTCAGTTGTAAGAGAGATGAGTTTAAAGGCATATTGTCTAACAAATCTCAATATTTTCATTTCACTTAGAATGCATTGGAATCGTAAGATTATGATAATATTGTAATAATTATTTGTTACCATATGCTTTTTTACTGTTATTCTTAGTCCAAACTAGTAAAATATTGTTTGTTGAATTCTTGTCCAGGATGAATAACAATTCGATTTGGCCCGCCTTTATTCATATGACCTAGTTTGAACTCGTTCGGAAAGCTATTCGCGCGTGCTCACACGCAGTTACCAAGGGGCCTCAGCGACAAAAATTCTCAAAATGACTAACAGCACATGAAAATTCAAGTTTTCAAGTACATATAAACTAGGAAGTAAAAAAAATAGTACAGCAGTTCATAGAATATACATGTATCTAAGTAATAGAATGTGTATTTTTTTTCTTCAACTGTTAACCTTGCTGTGCCTATAGCATTATGACTTCGTCTTCTGACGTGTCGACAGTTATCGGAAACGTCATCAGAATCTTGGTATATTCGTATAATTAATCAGATTCTCTGGCAGACAAAACTTCACGAAAACGACAATTCTAGCATTTTGTTTTTACAATTTACCATTTTTTACTCCTTTTAATCTTTTTAACGTCAATACGCATGTTTTGTCGATGATATGTTAGATAATATGCCTTTAACTATAAAAGTGTTACCATTAAGGCAGTAATGTCCGCGCCTTTATAACATAATGAAAATCATTTAATGATATCACACATGGAGCTAATCAAACTGCACAGATTCTTACACGTATTACCGTTATTGATTTCATCTTTATAAAATGTAAACCACGCGAAGTTGTAACTTCTGAATTTCATAGATGAATACCCCTATCAACACTTTGCGTAAGTTACGTCCCTTTGACCGCCATCTTGTGGACAAAAAGTCGCATTTCCCTACGCAGGCCTTTGTAACTTTCGTATCTGTAGCTTTTAACATTTTGATAGCAGTAAACTGCAGTAATGCCCCAAGGTGGGACAACCTATAAACTTGTATGAAAACTTAATAATTCGGTATAATTTTCTTACATTTGGTAGGGTAAAGAAGGAAATCTCGACTTTTTTGCCGATTGACATTTGGCTGACCTCATAAAGGGACGTAAATCGCGGAAAAGTTTTGATAGTTGTCTAGCTATTGCAGTCTTTGAAGAAAGGATGGTTACACATATGTATTTTGTTGTTCTTATGCATGTATATCTGTCAAGACATGTAAAGGAACTAGGATTTGACCTGCCCAAAAGATAGAACTCTGTGTCTTTTTTAGAAAAATTCAAACATATAATATCAATTGCATGCGCAGCATCTGAAACAAGTTTGGAATTCCCCATTGTTACAGACCTAGCTATTATAGAACGTATAATTACATGGCACTGCCATCAACACTTTAAATTTGGAAAGTCGTCCGGAAGATATAAGTCATTTACAGCATCCGACTCAATGTCTAGTACCTATATAAACCTACATGTGTGATACCCGTAATGATATACAGTTCAACCTCGCTATCTCTGACTAGATGGGACTGAGAAAAAAACATCGAGATACCCGAGGATTCGAGATATCGATGGTATACCGGTAGAATGCTGGACAACTGAAAGAGAGGATTATTTCACGGAGACCACAAACTGAATTTTCTTGGATATGGACGGGTCGTATTGGTGGCGAGTTGTCCCAAAGTGGGGGCAAGTTGTCCTAAGAGGGACGAGTTGTCTTGAGGGCGAATTTTCCTGCAGAGTTGTCTTGAAGGCGAGTTGTCTAAGGGGCGAGTTACCGGTAATACTTAACAGATTTCCGAACCACTTTGACATAACCATGGTATTCGATATATCAGTGTTCGAGATACCGAAGTTCGACTGTATCTAATTAGATGTTGTAATCAATTTATATTTTCTGTGTAATTGATTGTTTTTATTGCAGCTACATATTTAACAGTGATGAAACTTCCATGTATGAGAACTATAAGCTTCATTCAATAAAACTCGCTTCAGCTAATTCATTCATTTATATTTTCTGAATAAATGACCAGGTTTAATTTCGAACAGACTCAGTCCCTTCTATGAAACTTGCATGTATGGTGATTGTATGGATACATTCAAATAGACTTGCTTCAGCTGACCTATATTAGCCAGATGAGTGACCAAATTTCATGGAATTTTAAAAACAAACACCGAGGTGCAGGTATTTAAGATTTTGATGACATATTTTTTTTTCAAAATTGCTCATTGTTCTTTTCTGTAGCTACCTGCCCATTTCATAACTTAATGCATTCCTGAATTAGTATCGTCTTCAGGTATTCTCAATAAATCACACGAAAGTGTATGCACAATTAGTATACCACTAATTGTGATGCTAGCAGTCTGTCTGAACAAACTTTAATGTGTGTGCCCTAAATCTTCCACCTATTAACCGATTAATCTTTTAATCTTATCAGCATGCATTACAAAACGTGTAATTTGTTGTTCTGCGCACTTTCGTGGAGTGATTACCAAACTTTATCAAACTGTGTTGATGTATATTAATTGAATATCACAATTTCGCAAAAACAAAAAACAAACGAGGATAGGTCGCCTGCGAAAACAAATCAAAATGCACGTGAAGATTTCATCAAGGCGAACGGCATGGCTGTTGTTAGAATATTTACGATGAAACACAGCGTCACTGTTGTAAATGCATTTTACACGTTTCTCGATTTGCCACGTTTCAGAGACGATTGAGGCCGATCTATGCTTAGACAGCTAAAAGTTCTATTATTTCGCAATCGCGAAAGTAGTCCTCTGAATCAAAAGGGATTTGATATTTTTTTTCAACTTGCGCTAGCTTACGGTGTATTCGAATTGAAATTGATGATTCGAAATGAAATAAGACTTTGTGTTTAATAATGAAATCCTAGTTTCAAAACGCCGACCCAGAATCAATTCCTAATTTTCCTTCAAGGACAAACTAATGATTTCTGTGGAAATGATCTTGAATATTATTCGAAAAAAATTATTTAAGAATTAAATGTCTTTTTTTAAATATGTAAGACTCCAAAGTGCGATGGTGTCCCAAACGCGCGATGGTCGCCCCGAAGTGCGATGGTGTGCGCAAAGTGCGATGGTTTGTAAAGCTTACGGACGCCAAAGTGCGATGGCTACGCCAAAGTCCGATGGTGTTGGTAACGTTTGTGACGTACGTTATTATGACGTCAATCACGAAGAAATCTAACGTCAGCTTGCCTGACGAATATTTTTGGAGGATAAACTGAAGAAAAGGGACATCCGAAAATTTATGAGAAAACTTGGACTCCCATGTACTCTCTGATGTACTTTTTATCAGCTTTATCGAGCTTGGCGCACGATTAAGGACCATCGCACTTTGGCGTGTCAGACCATCGCACTTTGGGGCATGATGGGGAACCATCGCACTTTGGCGTGTCAGACCATCGGGGTTTGGCGCAGACCATCGCACTTTGGGGTGACATCGCACTTTGGAGACATCGCACTTTGGAGTCCTACAAATATACATGGAGTGTATGGACTTTTAAGTAAGCGTGCTTATACATAATGAAAATAAGGTGAAGTGAAGATAATGACGAACCTAATAAGCTATACTGATCTAACAGTAATCATACTCGGACGTGGTTACCAGAAATATCATTATTTTTTTTCGAAAGTAATTCTTTGGCAGCATTGCACCCAATGGTTGTGTTTTGCCGCGGACCTGAAACATCAGTATTTGTCATACATTTCTGCAAAACGTTAGCCAGTCAAATCTCTTAGACTCTACCAGACATCGAATCGTCAACGCAGTGGCTGCCTTTTTGACTGACTGCACCTAAAAAATGAATAAAAGAAGAAATCAAAGTACTGAATAACGATAAGTGTGTGGATTTTTTGTTTAGTTTTTTTTTTTTTT
>CAJDSM010029078.1:3256-23219 GCA_903981925.1 Ostrea lurida
ATTCATCAAATTGGAAATACAATAACTTGAAAGGTGGAAGAATTTCTATTGAAAATGGTACATGTAGATACATGTACATGTATTACAATATTCCCAGGAATGAAAGAATTTGCAAAAATTGCACAGAAAATGTAGTGGAAGATGAAATTCACTTCCTTATTCAATATAACAGCAAAGAGAGAAATTATTTAGGCTTGTACATTCAAAAATGAACAAATTTACTGATTTACATGTAACTGATAAAGAATTTTTTTGTGTGTGGATTTTAAATTGTGAAATAAGATACCGAAATTAAGAACTCCTTGGGTAGATTTCTTCACGATAATTACCCTAAGTCATTTTAATTCAGCTTTTTAAAATGTCTATTTGAATTTTAGCAATATGACCCCTTCCTTCTTATCCAATGCAATTTCCCTAATTTCAGTGTGTGTCATTATGTCTCATTTTATGTTAGCTACATGTAGATGTCTTTTCTTTTCTTTCTTTTTTTTTTTTTTTACCGGTAATTTTGTTTTAACACTTTCTCGTATATTTCTGTGTTTCATAAAAAGTTTTAGGTATGATATTCCAAAACGAACACTTATAAAGATAAGCTCTATCTTTTGGTTTTCTTTCCTGTTGTATGTTATGCTCCTTTTTGGGCTCTCAGTAAATTAGAAATAAATCTATTCTATTTTATATTGACGCAACCTGTCAAAATTGCTATCTGGTCCCAGTCTATATTTCGTATGTAGTATGGACGACTTCAGGTCAAGATCATTATAATTTAAAAGTTGTTTTGTCAAATTCCAAATCATTATAATTATTAAAACAAAATAATGATAGCTTAAAGAAAATAGGAAGGAACATGAGAGATTCAGTTCTTGCATACTTACACCATCTATACGCTGTACACCCCACTTCTAATCTATACATGTAATCTATACGTTGCGTGTGCGATACAGCTAGAATATATGGTGGCATATTTCTGCCACACTTGTCCAGATACTTATGTCGACTTTTGTCACATTATTATGTCGACTTGTTCAGATCTTTATGTCGACTGTCAATCTTGTATGTCGACCTTGTACAGATCTTTTATTGTCGACTGTCAGATCCGTAGAAATTTGCAGAACTGTAGCTCTCTGGAAAAAAAATCTCTGACCGGTCCCATTCTTTTTTTTCTGAGAGCTGCAGTTCTGCAGCTATAATCTGTTATTTTTTAGATCAATGAGATAATTTAGATATACCTGAGAAGTACAATATTCTCCGAGCCCGAAGGTCGAGGTCAATAGTGTTGGTAGTTGCATGATGAGTGAGAGATCTATATTGACAAAAGGAGGCCAACAAGCTAGAAGTCTAGGATGAAGCCCAAGTGGGGGCCCTGGGAGAGATGCCCCAGAAAGCTCCCGGGCTTTAGAGCTTTTCATGTTACTTTTAGGGCTTAATTAAGCTATATTTCTATACATAATAACAAGATTGGCATGTGGCAACGACAGAAGTCTTTTACGTCAGTTCTAAAGGGGTATGGGGTTGATTTTTTTTGTACAAAAAATTGTCATATTTAGCAGTTTGGAGTTCTCCATCACCCCCTACCCTCCTCCTCACATATGTATACGTAAGTCCAGGTTAGACAGTGCGGACGATCATGCTTGATTTGATCCACAGACACGGGTATGACTAGTTTGAATCACAGGGACTTGTCACATATATTTATTACATAATGTACCGATATTGTAGTATACTTCGGTATGATAAATATATGTAACAAGTCTCTGTGATTAGCGTTATAAAAAATATCACGTGCATAAACGTTAAGGCAAATATAACGAACAGTGATCAATCTCATAAGTCCCAAATATAATACAAAAACAAGAGTTGGGCAAACACGGACCCCTGGACGCCCCAGAGGTGGGATCAGGTGTCTAGGAGGAGTAAACATCCCCTGTAGACCGGTCACACCCGCCGTGAGCCCATTTTCTTGATCAGGTAAACGGAGTAATCCGTAGTCAAATCAGTGTATGAAAACCGGCTTAACAATTGCTATGAAACACATCAGACACCGTTGAGCAGTCGCTAGAGTGGACCCCCCCTCAACGTCAATTTCATAGACTTAGAGAAGGCATTCGACAGTGTAGAACTGTAGATAGTGAGACGCTATGGTGTTGCTGACACATTACGGAGTTTTCCCGGAAGATCATCTCCCTCATCCGCTGCACCTACAAGGAAATGAGCTGCAGGATCGCCCACGTCGGCCAGTTGTCTGACACTTTCGGGGTGAAGACTGGAGTACGTCAGGGCTGCCTATTGTCGCCTTTCCTCTTCCTCCTGGTCATGGATTGGATCTTGAAGACCACTACAACAGGCAGGAAAAACGGTATACAGTGGGGACTTTGGACACAGTTGGATGACATCGACTTTGCGGACGAACTGGTACTCCTGTCGCACAGCTACCCCCAGATGCAGGACAAGACCACTCGCCTTGAAACAACATCAGCAGGGACAGGGCTTAAAATCAACCAAAAAAAAGACCGAGTCGATGAAGATCAACACCACTGCCAACACACCAATCACAGTCTGTGGAAAGCCCATCAGAGAGGTGGAGTCTCTTGTCCACCTGGGAAGTGTGGTTGACAAACAGGGGGGGGGGGGGGCACAGACCGAGACATCACATTAAGGATTGACAAGGCAAGAGGGGCTTTCGTAATGTTGAAGAACATCTGGGCTTCCAAACAGATCAGTAGGAATACGAAAATGCGCATCTTTAATTCCAGTATCAAATCCGTCCTTCTCTACGGATCATGATCCATGCGAAACATGGCGGACGACAAAGACAATGCTGCTCAAGATCCAAGCATTTTTCAACAACTGCATGAGGTGCATTTACAACATCAGATGGCCAGACAAATTACGAAATGAAGACTTGTGGGAGCGAGCGGGAAGGAGCCAGTGACTGAGCAGATTCTGCAGAGGAAGCGGGGCTGGACCGGACATACTCTTCGGAAACCTGAAGCCAGCACCACACGCCAAGCCCTGACCTGGAACCCGCAGGGCAAGAGGAAAAGAGGACGGCCTCGCAACAGCTGGAGGCGAGACACTGAGGCAGAGATGAAAGAACAGGGGATGAACTGGACAGGAGCAGTGAGATTAGCTCAGAACCGAGTGCGCTGGCGAGATGTTGTCGATGGCCTATGCTTAACCAAGGGCTATATGGGCCTAAGTAAGTACATCAGACAACTTTGCACCCAATGGCAGGTGCTTGTCACCTCTCGCTTTCAGCCTCCACCGCTGGCTAGCACAGCTGCTTGCAGCAACGCGAACGGGAAAGCCTTGCCCTGCCAGTACACAGCACCCTTAACTACAAGGGACTTGGAGGAGGTCTGGCACCTAGACGTGTGGCATGCATGGCCCACCGGCGTGTGGATACGCCCTGGTGCCCACGATCAAGATCCCCAGCTATGGGTTAAATAGCTTCACTGCTTTGTGAATGGCCCGGGAGAGTCCAAGGCTAGGGGAGTTCACCCCAACAGAAAATCAGGAGTGGAGCCCCTTAGGCAGTTGGTTGATCCCTGCGAAACCTTCTGGCAACTCCTGCAGCTGCGCTGACACCGACCGTATTGGCCTGCCTCTCCGCCGGACCCTGTCAGCAACGCCGAGAGGGGGATCCTGACGACTGGGCACTTCAGGATCTCCGTATCATTTGCCCAGGCCTGAACCTGGAGAGGTCACTCCAGAGATGCAACAACCAAACATGACTTTACAGGTGCAGGCCATCGTCTCTCAGACGGAAGGAGGCCGACGATACTGTACCTATGCAGTTATAGAGAAGTGGACAGGCATACCCCCCCGGGGGGAGGGGGGGGCTCAACCTACACTTTTGGTGACAGAACTCCCGCTGGATTTTCAAAATACCCCCCATTCATATATTCAATATTTAAAAAAAACATACCCATTCATATATTTCCTTTGTAAATTATGATATTCATACAAAAATTGTGACCTATTTTATGTATAGTAGGTACCCATGCAAATAAGTGCACACACCCGGGTTTTAGTTGTATAGTGGGAAAATGCCATAATATTTCATTCATGATATACAAGTTTTATTAGAGGATGAATTCCAGCGGATAAACTTACCACTCATTGATGTAATGACAGGTCAAATTTTCTACCCATTGATATGACAATTTGATGAAAATTGCACCCCATTGATATATTTAACTTGTCAAAAAGGTGACCCATACCAGCGGGACGTCTGTGTATACCAAGATATAGGAAGAGACCCCCCAGGGGCATAGCCTACACAAATGGATATACAATGTAGGCTACTATAATAGTATATGTCTGTTCACTTCTCTAAATAGAATATTGTTTGTATACTGTATGGTCTAGAGAGGGCTGAGTATTTTTATCAAAAGTTGTAGGTTTTTTTACCCATTTGGTGCCCCCCTGTTTTGGGGGTGGGGGGGGGGAGGGGTTATGTGTTTATATTACCTTTGAAAATTTTCTGGATCCGTCCATGATAACTACTTATAGAATCAATGGGTTGTAGACAGAGGGAAAGGCAACAAAACGTTGAGGGAGGATAAACATTATATATTCTCAAACTTTCTAAAATTGTCTATATCAAATTCAAATATTAGAAAAACATTGAATATTTAAAAGAACTTGAACCCCTCTATTCCTACAAGCATGTACAGACCATATTGTAAGTGTTTAAGGAGAGGCCTCGATTGTAAGTCTGTAGTTCAATATTCAGCTGGACTTTCATTTTTATCATTTTTTATGAAAATCTATACAATAAACAGGAGGGGGGTCCAAGGCTTATTAAGATTTCCTCGATTCGCTTACCCTCTTACGGCCGACCAGTAGGCGGATCAAAGATTCCGCCGTCTTTTCCGGGCAAATTGACCATACTTGGGGTCGATCCCATGGGTTCTTTCATAATTGTAAATATCATTTGATTGAATTTCAAATCATAAAAATGTCGGTACAGAATCTGAATAAACATACATTTCTCAGCTGTGACAATATACCTCTTATATACATGTATATAATTTAGTTATGAAGGTTAGCGAATTTGAATATGATTTTTTATTTACCATGCATTTCTTGACTTCAGCCTGTTTATGACCGACTCCGCTACTGACTGACACAAGATTAGAAGTTTATAATCGTGTTTTCTAAAAAAAATTGCAAAGGCTCTTAACATTTTAAGGTCGTATTAGAACAGGTTAGCGATCTGTACATGAATATACAACAGCGCAATGATTAAGTAATGCGCGTTGTGTATGATATATCCGACATTGTAACATATATAATTTACACTGGCACCTAGCTGAAGTATGGATACTATACCCCCCCCCCTTGATATTATTTTCTTCGACGATTTTCTATTTATGTAATCGTTTCACGCTTTGTGAAAGCCTTCTATCAGTATGATGAAATGGCGTATTTGAAGATGCCGGTAGAAGGCCAATCTCTAAAGCTTCCTTATCCCTATTTTGATGCATAAATCGAAACAGGGATAAGATAAATTGAAAATTTACACATTGCGGAAAAACACTATTTTATTATGCCGGTAGAAGTGAGGTGTGAACGATGGAAGTGATGGGATAATACTCTGGAAATACGCGAAGAGTAAAAAAAAGGTGGGCTTAGTATATATACAAATCTTCCATACGATTGTGCTTCATGCTCACAATGTGGACTGGGACGGATGACAACCTGTTGAAGATTGTATCATATTCCAGCGACTGTAATAATTAATTCAATCTTGTAATTTCAAATCAAAATTATCCCACGTTTAAATATATACAGTATTGAAGGGAGGGGGTATTTATTCGTGTATACAATAATGAATTATCCCATGCTTCATAATCATGCCAACTGTGAAAAGGCGTTATATAACAATGGTCAAATGGTTAAATTGATCAATAGCTCGTAATTAGCCCTGATCCATTCATGATGATTTTTTAAACCATAGATGTAAAGTAAAGCTTTACGTCTATGATTAAACTTCATGCTTCACAATATTATGCCACCTGAGGTCAGTGGTGTAAAATAAATGTCTACAAAGGGCTTGACTTCACACTATTTATTTATCTATCGATCTATTTATTTATTTTATTTATTTATTTTTTATTTATTCATTACTATTTTTCTTCTTCTTTATTTTAAGATGATAGTACCCCCTCCCCTTCCACACACACACACACACACGTACTACACACTTCCCGAAAGAGACGGAATTTTTTTTCTCGCTGGTGAATAATTTGAAGTACGAGTTGTCTACCTCGAATATTTTATGACGTAAATAAACCTAACGAGGTGACCGGAAGTAAAGAAATTTAGCAACCGACTGTGAATACAGATTAGAAGCAGAACCAGCACTGAGGACGATCACAATGTCAATAGGGTGAGTGAGGATGCTTAGCTTAAACAGCACAGTTTCATGGGCATGAGTGCGAAGGAGTTAGCTTTTTGATATTCATAGGTCACCTTTTGCGTCAAGCATTGATTATTTAAACCTAGAAATTGCTATTTACAGCTGTTTTACACCCGGCAATAACACTGAGTGATCCGTAAAGAATTTTTTTGTGACTACCGTTTAGTTTATTTTTTGATCATGACTAAGCTATAATTTATGGACTTTATGATTATGATAGACCATTTCCATTCATTCTTGCAGCTGTTTTGTCGTGTGCATTCCGAATTGCCGGATTTTGCACGTGGTATTGGTTTATTTTATCACAATGAAGTTTCTACTTGAACATTTTAATTTGAGTTGATTCTTTAAAGTGTAGTCAATACTCTTATAATTTGTGAAATTGTGTTGGTTTTTCCTATGGAATCAGAAGATGGGCACATTGCTCTAATCAGCTGTTAAGTCTGAACTTTCAAGAACACCTTTTATCAGCTGTCTTCATGTATTACCGAGATGTTTAAAGGGCACTTTGACTATGAAAGGATTGGTCTACCATCATGACTGAATCACCATGACATGAACTTCATGAACTTACTAAATCCAAGCCCAAGGATATCTGTTTGATTGAACTGGGGTGATATATTGTTAGTACAATTTTTGTTCGCAGAGGGTATCTATGTATACATATACACGAAATATCAGAACCATAATAATCTGCAGTTTTAGATCATGCATTTTAGGCATCTCCATCCGGTAGGAGTGTTAGGACTATGTCAGACATGAACTCAACCAAATGAATCTGCTTCTTGAATTATTTAAATATTTAAAAAAATTTTGAAGACTTCAGCATGGGTTATCTAAAACATATTTAAGATCAAGAAGCATTTCGTAGATTTCTTCCAATTACAATCAGTATTACGATAAATCAGAGTTATGGTTCTTGTACTTTTGCCATGAGATGATCATGTGTTGCCTCTCGCAGAATGTCCAAGATATTTGCGCTTGGGTCAAAGACTCAAAGCAAAGTGTGTGACAAATCCCTACCATATCATGTTACAAGTTTCACTTAAAAGCCAAGCATAAAGAGCTGTAAAAAGAGGAAACCCCATAATAGAGACCTAATAATGTTACACAGCTGTTGGTCAATAAAATGAAAAAAAGTCATGAATATGTATACATTACATTTACCCCCCCCACCCATAGCCCTATCCTCCAGAAAGAAAAAGCATGGTGCCATATGCCACACTGAACTGTAACTGTCAATCATTATAGCATTGCTTATTTTAATATAAAGTTATGTTTTGAAAACATTTGAGTTTATTCACATAATTGTTATGTTGATTATTTATGTTAGTGGATTAATCTGTGCAATTCTTTAGCAGATTTTAGAAAGACTTAGTCCCATGAAATCATACTTTATGCACATAATCATCACTTGTATGCAAACTACTATAATTGATTTATGTTTGCTTTATTGATAAATAGATTTATTATGGTGAAATTCATTTATTAATTCAGGATTAGCCATGTACATGTATACAGAGTTGATTCAGTTCACATACATTGTGTTGTTACAAATCCTGTTGCATGTTACCCAGAGTTTGTTGGTAATTATTAATTAAGTATAATTATATACTCTTAGGAAAGTCGACAAGGCTTGTGTATCTTAAGTACAGGCATTTAAAGTCACCACAAAAGAGAAATGTTATCTCTGAAATATATTTATTTTTGATCATGGTCCCTACAAAGAGTATGACAGAATCAAGGGGTACAAACAAGGACAGGGGCACAATAAATTTACCTGAAAATTTATCAAACTTCATTCTGTAGAGATCTAGAACATCGAACTTAATCGGTTGAAGCATCTTAGGGGGAAGGTGTGTTTTGATCTAAAACTAGGTGATAGTGACCTCGTTTAGAAATGACCAGGACACTATAAAGCCTAAAGTGGTAAATACCTTGTCGTTTGATATATATTATATGTTAGGTGTATGGTTTGTCATGACTAGGTCACATGACCCAAATTATCTTCAAATGGGACTTTAAGTACATGTGACTCTTTAGAACATGAAGAATTTCAAATTTAGTGTACTTTTGATATAGAAGAAGTTAGGAACTGGAAATGTCTGGTAGTTGTATATTACCACTTTGATAAAGACATAATTGAATTTTCATACCATGTTTTGTACACTGTAAATAGCCTAATAGGTACTGCCAGTATCTGGTACTGGACAACATCGAACGACTATTCACCGAAAGACAACTATTTGAAACTGCCAAACAGTAAAACTCCAGGACATGACAATTCCCAGAAAGAATTCAGAGAAAGACAACTTAGTCTATTTTAATGTAAAACTCACTGAAGCACGACAATTCCCAGAAAGACAACTATTTTTAAAAATGTAAAACTCACCAACGCGCGACAGTTCACAGAAACACAACTTGTGGATGAAGACAACTCATTGTGATCACATGTACTGATTAATAATAGTGAGAGAGGGGGGGGGCTGAAACTTTTCATTGATTGAATTTCATCACTGTCACCAAAGACATTGCTGAGGGTGCATGAGCTTGATTTTTTAATTATATTTATTAATTTATTCCTTCTTATTGACAGAATAAAGATAAATTGGATAATGTTGCGACAGAATGAAATGTTCCTATAGTCTTACGGGAAGATATTCTGTTACTTCTTGCTTTTGAGTATAGAGAAACTCGGTAATCGCTTGAACTCTCCTCACATATTGATTTTTAAAAAATACTCAGATACATCATGTTGGTAAAATTATTTAAATATTAGCTGGTATGCATTTATAGTTCAAAATGGTGGTCTGTGAAAGAAAAATCCTCATTACAGCCTGGAATTTCCCATTACCCTAGCATGTGAGCTCAAATTTGTCCTCATCCCGGCTGGAAATCACCTACAAATGGTGACATCTGAATACAAGAGAAAAAGTCACAGAGACATAAAACAAACAAAAACAAGATACCGAAGTAATAAAATGAATGGATTTCTTTTTACAGCAAAGGACAAATCTGACAATGGTACAGTTAGATTTCATAACTTAAAGGAACAAAATGGTTAGCTGAAAATTATTGTTTTTTAAAAAAAAAATACAAATTTCCCAGCTTTTGGCCTGTGTCATGAAATTGCAATGAAAATTTTCAAAATTTAAATGTTAATGGGACATGGATACATGTAGGATGTTAATGGATAGGATCCAAGCTTCACTCTGAGTTCTTAGACACAAGAAAGTCCATTTTCTTTATTTACAGAAATAATTGCATCTTTGAAGTACAAAGTAAATTAATTGTTTTACATGTTTGTTTGGTTTCTTTGCACCTGAGTAAAGGTGTGTTATTTTCTTTGGTGGCTTATTTTGATGTTGGTTTGTCTTTTTAGCTATTTAATGCAGGATGGGAAACAGAAGAATAATAGTAGACCTGGTATCAGTTTTCAAGGAAAACATCCTGACAGGGGTATCATAAATCCATGTTGTGTTGATGCACATTATTGTTTTGTCACTCTGTGTTTTCCTCTTGCGGGACATCAGGTGTGGATTTTGCCATAATTTAGCCGATTTGTTTTTTCTACTTTAGCTGATGTATCTCTTCCACGTGATTGAATTTCTCTTTTGAATGAAGTCTTTCCTTATACCTATCTGTCTCTCTAATAGATACTGAATGGATGTACCTTTTACTGTGTGTATATAAACAGCTTGTCTCCTCATGAGTCGTGTGTCCCCCACAACTACCTATTATGTACATGCTGCGTCACTGACCTCATTTGGGGTGATCCTATCTCCCAGATTGTTTGGTATCAAATGTTATTGGGGTGAGATGTTTACTGTGTAAATGATCAAATGATTTGCAGGATCATCATATCAGTAAATCAACTACAACTTGAAAGATAAAATATTTTGTAACAAACACTGAAATGGGAATAAATTTTTTAAAGGAGACAGAGTCAGTAAACTTATGTTGCCTATGTAATTATGAATTTTGAAATTTTTGTCCAATTGGATCAAATAATTTCAAAGATATATCATTATATATTCATAATATAAAAAATGAGTTTTATTAAAAATGTTATTTTGATTTTGTATTCCTTTAGGTGTTATAGAAATAATGTGAAATACATGAAATTTGTTTCATATGAAAAGTGATGAAACTGGATTTGAAATGTGTTTTATACTAAATGAATGATATGCTTTAAATGAATTTGTCCCGTGTAACATCACTATTAGTGAATCTTAATCGTCTTTGCACTATGAAACACATGACAGCTGAGTCTGAAGCACTTGATAGTACATGTCTACATCAGAATGTACACATGCTACTTGTGTGACCAGCGTGCTCTTATCAGGAGATATTGTGTTAATTGTGTCATTTTGTGATACTAGTACAGTAAGAGTACATTTGACTGATAGTTGTAATTTAATGGTTGGTGTACTTGTTATGCAAATGGAGACCCGGGTTCACTTCCACATCATACCTAATGTGTTTCACATAGGTAGTGGTTGCTCTGGCCTTTATCAAACGTCCAGCCATCACAATCGATCCCTCTGCTTTGGCCTTGGGCACCATACATCCATTCAAAATTGGTGGCACTTTGCTTACAGCTAGTAATGTCTCTATATCCTTTTGATGGCCAGGGATTTTGAAAAATGTCCGGGGGGGTAGGAGAAATTTTTTTTAAAAGATATATTAGCCACTATATATCAGTACACACAATGCATCATTCAAGAAATAAGTATGAGTACTCTTCAGTGGAATGGGCATCAGAATCGGTTCTTTAGTACCTTTATTTAGGTCATGGTCCAAGGGTCACTCTGCCAAAGTACCAGTATGCGTGAAAGATTTCTTTTTATTTTTCCACTGCTATTGAGTTTTCTCCTTCTTTTGCTTCCTAAGCTTTGTGTGTGTCCACTAAATAGCAGAACCTATACCAGCCCAGTTTTGAGATGGATATTGGAAAAATGCTTTCGTGAAACTCCTAGTCTTGAGGACGAAGTGTAATTGAGAATCTATAAAACTATATAGACAGAAGGATGGCAGAACTTTGTTATTTTACCAACAGGAAGTATGCATCGTTCTCTATACAAGTATGTTTTGATGTTATAGCTCCCATATAGGGTCCAATCAGAATGCAAGGGGTCATAATCTGTAAATTTGGTTGTTACGTGTAGTCGTGTACATATTTTTATGCCAAGGATGTGGAAATGATATATCAATGAATGAAAAATTCTTGAATGACAAATGTGGTTGTCCATTGCCATCAGTTTTTCTGTGATTTTCAATGACTACTTGTGATGAGAAATGGTCTGTTTTAAATGACCTTGTGGATGCCCATTGCCATCTGCTTTATATAGTGACCTTCCATCTAATAGTGCCACTGGCTTTATGATGACCTTGCTCGTATGACATGTGGATGCCTCAGGTACCTGACCTATAGATTTTCATGGTTAGTGTTCATGACACTGCTTGTACCGGTATATAGAGCTAGAATCTATGCATGATGCCAACTTGTGCAGAGGTTAACAAAAGCACCAGGCCTCCAGTATTGTTACACTGGGCTGTATTACACACATGTATGTAAATATTGTACCAAAGGATGGTTTTAGCAGGTTTATCTAGTGTATACACCTTGATTTGTTCAGTTGTTAAAATCACAGATGCTCACAAATGACAAAAAAGCAGAATGTTGTTGAAATGATGGAAGCACAGCTGTTCCAGAGGACTTTGATTTCAGGAGAACTTGAATGTGGGCCAATCATGTATAGCAGTTTAATTGTAAATGTGGGTAAAGGTCATGTTCTTTGTTGTTTTGATGCTGATTTCTAGGGATTAAACTTTTGTCTGCAAGGTATCTTATCAGCTTCTTGATTGGCCAGACTCACCTTATTGAGCCTTTACTACTTCATTTTCATAAATTATCCAATGAAATTTGGGGTTTCTTTTTTTACATGGCTACATGAATTTAGCAACCAATGGAATGCTGGTCATTTTGTTAAGTTGTTGCAACTTGTTATGTGTGGCAATCAGTTTTAAGTCATACTAGTATAGGAAAGGGGACCCTCAATAAAAGTATTCAAAAAAATGTTGTGCAAGTTCTTTCATCGGCATGAAAGTGTTCCCTGAAAAGCAGTAAAATATACCTCATGGTCCAGTAATTCTTGCAAACTATAGGATATGCCCATGCATCCTTTCAATAATTTCTCAGTATCTGTTCAGATTTTGTGGTCTATAGATAAGATATTTGAAATATATTTGATTAGAGACATGTCAATGATTGACTGAATGTCAAACAATAACAAATCGAAAAATTCGGATTGTGAAATAGAAATATAAATGCATTTAATGATAGTTGTGTGATAATAGAATCTTACACTCATGCTTATGGCTATTAATCCCTGATTGGAATTCATGTGGAATAATGTAATGCTATGCATTTCAACATTTTTTGACCATTGATTTAATGTGAAATAAATTTTTTATTGTTAATTTTAGAACATTCATGTTGATACCTCACGCTTGATGTTTTCAGATATTATTTGTATTAAATCTGGACATTAGAATTTGTGTAGAGGTACCATAGTATTTACATAGTACTTCACTTTACTTATTATCATTACTGATTGCCAAACTCCACATGAAGTCTTTTTATTTGTAGAATGGGAATGAATCCTATACAGAAAACTGATATTTAACGTCATCATAAAAAGAAAATTTAAAAAATCAATGTATTCTTGTACATGAAATGTTCGTGCTCTACACTATAGATCTAATGAATGATCTAGGGATTTAAAGCGCCAATATTGTCTTCAATCTAATATTTAAATATTAGCATTTGAACAATTTTTAGGTCACCTGAGTAAACTCAGGTGACCTAATTGCAATTGGTCTTCGTCCGTCGTCGGTCCGTTAACAATTTGAACTTTTTAACTTCTTTCTTGATAACCACAGTCCAATTCTTTTCAAATTTGTATGAAGCATCTTTGGGACAAGGGCACATAAATTGTAAATTTCAGGTCTCTTGGCACCCCTGGGGCCTTGGGGGCGGGGCAAAAACTGCCCAAAAGTGACTAATTTTTCAAAAATCTTCTTCTTTACAACACCGCACATGTCTGAGAGAAAAACCAAATGCAAGTGATGTAGAGTAGGAAGGCCTTTACCAAAAATTGTAATTTGGTGGTCCCTGGGTAAGGGTTCTGACCCCAGGGCGGCGCAAATTTGAGTACATAATGTCTGTTAACAATTGAACATTTTTAACTTCTTGATAACCACCAGTCCAATTCTTTTCAAATTTGGTAATGAAGCATCTTTTGGGACAAGGGGCACATAAATTGTAAATTTCAGGTCTCTTGCACCCCATGGGCCTTGGGGGGGGCAAAAACTGCCCAAAAGTGAACCAATTTTCAAAAATCTTCTTCTTTACAACCGCACATGTCTGAGGAGAAACCAATGCATAGTGGATGTAGAGCAGGAAGGCCTTACCAAAATTGTAAATTTGGTGTCCCTGGGGTAGGGTCTGAACCCCAGGGCGGGGCCTAATTGGTACATAATGTCTGTTAACAATTGAACATTTTTAACTTCTTCTTGATAACCACCAGTCCAATTCTTTTTCAAATTGGTATGAAAGCATCTTTGGACAAGGGCACATAAATTGTAATTTCAGGTCTCTTTCACCCCTGGGCCTTGGGGGTGGGGCAAAAACTGCCCAAAAGTGACCGATTTCAAAAAATCTTCTTCTTACAACCGCAAAGTCTGCGAGAAACCAAATGCAGTAGTGATGTAGAGCAGGAAGGCCTTTTCAAAATTGTAAATTTGGTGGTCCCTGGGTAGTGGTTCTGACCCGAGGCAGGGGGGGGGCGCAAACTGTGGTACATTACTAAGTTGTTTATATGTAAAACATTTGAAAAACATCTCTTTTCAATGCTATTGATATTAATGATGAAAGTAAATGAATATTTGGAATGAGAAGGGAGCCTTTTGTCATAATTATATCCACCTGCAACAAGTGGGGGGTGGGGTGTTGTGTTACTGAATCAAGTTGCCTGTCCATCCGTCTGTAGGAGAATGGTTCCCAGACTTTTAGTGTTAGCCTTTTCTACCAAGGAGTCACCATATCATGCATATGGTCTACCTATGCATTTGGTCCAAAGGGCAAAGGTCAAGCACACTGGATACGAAGTAGCGATATTGTGTCTGGACTCAAGGAATTACCATATTGCCTAGAGGTCACTATATCATAACATATATACTCATGAGACGAAGATGTTCTTTATCGAATTTTTGGTCAAAAGGTCAAAGGTCAAGTGCATATGGACATCAAAGTAGCAATATGATTCCCAGGCTCTTCAGATTATCCTTTCTACCTAGAATCACCAATATCATACACATGAACTCAACCATGGGTTAAAATGTCTCTATTGAATTTTGGGTCAAAAGGTCAAGTCTCAAGAACTGGACAGTTAAGTAGCAATTATTGTTTTCATTTAAAGTTTTTGAACAATCTTGTGTGATTGAAATAATAATCTTGTGTATATGAATAGGAATCATAGGCATATATTGAAAGATATTAACATATGAACAAAATACTCTGTATTGAGACTTAAGAAATGCAAATATGAGACTCCCTGTGTGGGCTATGATACTCAGGTGACCGTTAAGGCCCTTGGGCCTCTTGTTTTTTAAAAAGTGAATTTATAGGACATTTTTTTTATAATCTGCATGCAATCACCATGGTGTTAAATGTTTGCAATAGAATGTATTATGTTCTAGCTTCCTTATCTGATGTATTGAAGAAATTTTTGTGATATTATTAGACAAACCAAGTCTTTATATGTTTCCATTAAAATTTTTATTTTTTAGAGTCACATTTTGAAGCATTTACAAGTCAGCTAGTAGATCCATTTTAATTTATTTGAAATCAATTTTTGAAGCAAATTAATTGACAGTGTAGATATATATCCCATTAATTTTTCAGGACTAATAAATTTCAGATAACTTAATATCAAAGGTAGAGCTATACCCTATCAGTCTGGTCAGTATATTAAAATATCCTCATTACGGACGTTAATGTGATTGTAGTATTGTTATTTTTACTATGCCGTGTTTGATTTGTGATACATGTACACAAGACAGTTTCCTCTGTACAAGACATTAATTGGAGAAAGTAAAGACCATGCCTTGGAACCAAGGCCATACATATGTCATCAATCAAAAACGGCTGCTCTCGGTCATGATTTCAGATCGATGCTGGCTTTTGAATATGAGCTTTTCAGATCTCTGCACACAATTACACTTCGATAGAAAATAGCTTAGAATTTATTAACATTGTTAAGACCCTTGTAATGAAAGATATAAAGAGCACGAGGAAGTTGTTACGTCAGCAAGCGTTTTGTACTGATTTTTGTCGTGTCGACTGCCAATGTTTTGTAACAAGAAAGGTATATGTATCGTCTAAAACTGGGATAGGATAGTGTTTTCTTCTTTTAAAATTGTAACTTATTGTGGTCCAATTTCTAGTATTTATAAGAAAAACTTGACAGAAAACGCAATTATGTCATTAGATATCATATGTGCATAGTCATGCTTGTTTTGCGGACTGATTGTATACAAGGAAATTTGTTGACTGATTATGTAACAATGGGACACCTAGATTACATGTTCCATCACAGATTGCACAGTCGTTATTGACATCTTAATGCATGTGTGTTTCTTAAGTTTGGCTATAGTGATGGATTTGTTAAGGCAACCATAAAATTACCATGCTTTGATCACTTTCAATTTGCATGATAATGGATTACCTCTGGTTAGTTTCAGTTTTAATACTTCAGTACGCTATGTCAGAAAATTCGTAATAGTGAAGGGGGGGGGGTGTAACTAAATGTACTAAGTATTTTTGTTTATTGATCTGATACAAGCACACAGGCAATTCTTGTCTTTCACACGTAATTACACACTGTTGTAAGAGCTAAGCATTGTAGGCCCGGACCTTGGCGGTCTGACTTGAAGGCACTCAGTCTGATCACAGTCATTCCCACAGAGTTGCTGGCTGATGAGCCAAGTACATAAACAAAATGACTATATATTTGCCAGGCTACAAATCCTTTCACACTCTTCACTCTTGGATTAGATTTATTGTAAATTGTTTTGTAATTGTAATGTTTATGTTATTTACACAAACAGTCAGTTAAATGTATTAAGAAATAAGGTGTTCTGATTTAAGGCATTCCTTTAAATGTAAGATTTAAGGGGTTCTGTTAAATGTATTAGGGTATTTGATACACACCAGCTAGCTCTATCGCCAGTAGACACTGAAACTATCAAACAGGTGATAACGGAAGGTGATGCCCAGCAACACTTTGTTCAATAAACTTTGTACTACAGTATGTAAATTCATTGAACTTGTTGGTCGATTGTCTGTCTGACATTATTGTTACTTTTTTTTAATAAACAAGGAAATTTATGTTTCTCCAAGGAAAAGGAAGAATTTTATGTTGAAATCTAGGAAAGTGTCGGCATTTTAAAAAAATCTTCAGATTTCTTGTTTTTAAGTTTATGTCGGGAGGAAATTTTGTGGTAGTGGATTTTGAACAACTGTGTAACTGTGTAAGCCTGGTTTAACAGCTAGTTGAAATTTTATGACACTTTATTTGTTCTTGAATGTACAATTTACTGAGAAAGCACATGATCCAGTTCATTCTCTGGAAGTGAAGCAGACGTCAGCTGTAAGTATGAAAGGATATAATCTGGATCATTGTAGGACATGATCTGGATCATTCTCTTAAGGTGGAGCAGACATCAGCTGTAAGTATGAAAGGATATGATCTGGATCATTCTCTGAAGGTGGAACAGACAGATGTAAGGATTATAGGACATGATCTGGATCATTATCTGGATGTAGAGCAGACGTCAGCTGTAAGTATTATAGAACAAGATCTGGATCATTCTCTGGATGTGGAGCAGACAGTTAAGATCCAGTCCATTCTCTAGAGGTGAGACAGACAGTTGTGATATTGAACAGTTTACAGGCATCCTCAGTGCCTGGACTCCTGGTACCCTAGCTAAGTCTGCAAATTGATTGGAAGTGAATAAACCAATGGTATTTTATCTTCTATGTTGAGGTCATTTGGCTGCAAATTGTGTCAGTAGCAATACCAATTTAACCTCAGAGTTACAGAGGCAAGAGATGTAAAAGAGCTAGTCTTCTATTGTTATTGCAGATGACTTGTAAACAAGGTGAAGTCTGCATATAAATAGTGTTGGTGTGTGTATAATTATGCTACAGGTCTCTGTAGTGGTACTGTATCCTCAGCATCCAGTACTGGTACAGTTGTCTTCATCACCTGATGACAATCACAGAATACAGGTACAGATTTTTCTATGACCAATTGTTCACTGTGAATATATATATAGCCTGTAATATCCACACATTCTGTTGCTGTTCAATAAAATAAGAAATATGTTACATCATGTACAATAATTAACAATATACATCAAGTTCATTTGGGGAACGTTGAAGTGAATTGAACATTAATTTGCTGTATTCTTGACATTTTGTATGTACAGTAGTATGCTCAATATTTTGAAGAAAAGAAATTGTTTCAGTGAAATGCTAGTTACTCAAATTCTCCCAATTGATGTAGATAGGAGAAGTGTACACCTGTGGGTTAAATTAAAGTACTGAAGTGACATAAGTGCCCTGGGAATGAATGACTAACACAAAGTTCAGTCCCTGGACCACACATAGAGATATAATCAAGAATGCATTGAGCTGATACTGAATTTACCTACGTCACACAGTCTCACCTGCAATCTCTGATGACGTTGGGTTCAGATTCCAGTTCCACATGAACCCTCAGTGAATGGGTGACTGGAACACGGGGCTCTATAAAAAGGACCCCAATTAAATCACTCCTCAGATACTAATATTGTAAAATTGCAGGCTGACATGGAACATTGACCATCCTAGTCAAGAAGGAGATGTTTATTTTTTTTTATTATTGATTCTCAGCCTCTGCTTGTGAAGGGCATTTACTGGCAGCTTCTTTCTGCTACTGTGATACACAGTAAGGAGGTGTTTGTGTCCGGAATAGTTAAACATTGCTCGCAGGATTAATCAGTTCATTCAGACAAAGGTGAGAAGAATGGTGTTCTCATCCTTTTCCCGTGTTTAACAGCCTTGATTGTTTTCAGGGGGTAAGTGTATATTGTGATTGACTTTCTCATTAATTATCGGTCTCTGTAACGATTAACAGGCAGATCGTCACAGGTATCAGATTTGTGGTCCTTTGAATGTGTACCTTTAATGTTAGTCGTTTGTGATATAATACAGAATGTGGCACTTTAATTGGGGCAGTTGAGGATACGTGATATTTGTATTGAGAAGAATCTGCAGAGGAATGCATTGAGGGACTAGGCGTACATGGATGCAACATACATTTGATTAAAAACTAATAAAACATTTGTGATTTAAGTGGTTAAGTGACCCATATGTATTGCACTGTTATTATGATGTTTGGCTTTGTATTATAATTTGGATTATTGAAGTCTATTGAAGTGGAAATTTAAAACCACCAGAAAGTTAGCTGACCTTGGAACAGAGTACGTGATAACAACCTGCTTCTCTTAGTAACAATTTGTACTGGATTTCAGTAATACGGGTTAACGGAAAATGCATGGTTCAATTTTCATTCATGATTTTGAATAAATGCAATACACATCTGATAGACACATATAATTATGGATGGAATACAATACAGCTGCCTCCGATCACAGTGTAAACTTTGCCAGGGAAATCTTTATGGATTTCTTTCACGTGTACAAACATTGGCGGGGAATTCAGAGTACACGAGCTATCTTTGGAGTAGACAAGGTAACAGGTAGCATGGTCTTCAGAGGTTCTGGGGTCATAAAACGGAATGGTGGAATTTTCATCATTTGGGCAGTTTGGAAATTAACTGGTATAAATAGTAATGCTCTTGTTGGTTCTCATACCTTTTCTTAGTAGAAAATTATATGTACCTGAATGAAGTACATGTGCATGATGTAATTCTCAAATTATTGTAATTTCACCACCACGTGTACTGAAATTCGTAATAAAATTGAGATATCCTGTAAGTATTTAAATAAGATATATCAATGCATAAACATGATACAGTGCATCCTTTACATACAGTGTACTGCGTTATAGATTATTAGAATCTACATAGAATTAGACGGGATTAAAGTGAACAAAAATTGATGGACCTTAGAGTTCCAAAGTTCAAGGAGGGAAGGAAATTTCTGGGATTTTGAACATTTGTGAACAGAAAACCAGACCCAACAAGTTTGTGGGTTGTGTTAGGCTCTTGGGGTTGTAGGTCAATACGATGGTCGTAGGTAATAATGCCCTCGGTAAAAATGCCCCCGGCTAGGTAAAAACGCCCCGGTAATAATGCCTCTGGTAAAAATGCCCCAATGGTAAAAATGCCACCAGAGGTGAAAATGACCCCAAGGTAAAAATGCCCCATATATTCTATCGTTTTTGTGTACACACTTGAGACGTGA
>CAJDSM010029079.1:0-11640 GCA_903981925.1 Ostrea lurida
TTTTACCTGGGGCATTATTACCGCCGCCCGTCGGTATCACTGTGTTAGTATCTGCTGTATGTGTTTATCCCCATGATAGAGAGTCCAGTGGTTTTTGACCTCAGTCTGACACTGATAGATCTATACAGTAGGATAACAGTCCTCCACTCAGCTGAGCTTCTGATGTCATGATGAACAGTAATCAGGGGTCCACAGATAATGCTAGTCAGGTCAAGTTCAAACACCACTCACTGTGGAGATCTTTAGCTCTCTCTGTTGAGTAATATTTGTTTGAACACTTATCTCATTGACACCAACAGTTACACATAAGTTATAGCCACATGGCTGAGTGTGTGTAGATTTGTAGATTTTTGTCAAGTGTCTGAGTGGGCTTAGAATTTTGTGGACACCTTACATACCTTGCTGTTGGAGATATTGGGTTTCAATACTTTGTACAGCCCTGAAAGGTAGGAAGAGGTTTTAAGTGAAAAGACCATTTAAGGCCATGGTTATAGTGAATATAGCATTTTTTTTTTGGAAAATACAGTCAAGAGTTCTATATCGGTTTTCTGTCTCTTAATCTTGCTAAAGGTAATGGATAGAAAGAGATTTCTTAATCAAACAGGTGACAATCACAAGCATTGATAGAATGTTATGGTGTTGTTAAAAATCATAATTATAAAAGTAGAATTTTTTTTACAGGATGATACTAAGGGGACAAATTAGCTGCCAATTGAATTCTTAAGGTCAAAAGGTTGTAGATGAAGGTCATGCACAGTTGGTGAATGTGCTTCAATGCAACAAATGTTTTGCATGAATAGAATTTACAAATTTTGTCCTCATACTTGCTTCATACATTTGTTTGTTGTAGGCAAGAGTTTAAAATGCCAACTGATTTCTTGGTAAAGTGAAGGTCTTAATTGATTTGATGCTTGAGAATCTGGTACGCACAGAATGACGTTTCATGTGATGAATAGATGGCATATTTTAGGGGTGTCCTTTTATTGATGTATAATGCATACCAAAGGTGATAAGTTTATTAAATTCACTTGAATTGTATTCATGTACACAAGAGACAATAAGTTGAGACCATTAGCAGACCTTGAATTCCATTTTGCCATGGAAATCATGTACTATGTTCAGCTAATTCATTTACAGGAAGGTGCTAATTAAGCAGTATTATGATCGAGGCATGTGGACATGTAGAATAATTGAATTGTAGAAGTTAATACCGGGGCCCACTTGGTGACTGGATTGTCAGTTGATGACGATCGAGATACTTGTTTATTAGGGCCCTGCATGAAATGCGGGTGCCCTATAGTAATCACATTGTCCGTCTGTCCGTCAACATTTTCGTTGTAATGCGATAACTCAAAAAGTTTTTATTGTACAGTTTTGAAACTTTGCACAATTGTACTAGTACCATAAGAGGCAGAAGTGTATAAATTCTGGGTTCTGTCCGTTCGTCTGTCAATCAACATTTTCGTTGTGATGCGATAACTCAAGATGTGATGCAGTAACTCAAAAAGTTTTTATTTTACTCTACAATATTTAGAGGCACAAGTGTATAAATATATTTGTCCAACGTATTGCAAAATCTAATACATTTATGGAATTATTTTTAAATGTCAGTTACAGGAATATTTCCATGTTTTGTTTACCTGAGGTTTGCTTCAATTGAGTAAAAATATCTTGAAATATTTGTTTCAAGAAATGCTTATTCAGTGTGTGAATTGATATGGATGTTATAATTCACAATTTAATATAGTTTCACATATACCCGTACTTAAACATTTCTGTATCAAATACAGATGTCGCTGTCCTTTGATAGCCCTCGGCGGGGCCCTTGCTAACCATGTCAGTTTTCTAGTATATATATACATTTACGTATTGCGTATAGTTGAATGGATAGTTGAACATGCAATATGTTTAGTCTTGACTGACTTGTGCAAGAAATGCAAAATTCATGAACTCATGAAAGTTACTTTTTTACTTCGAATTCTAATAATTGAAATCGTTGATCAGTTTAATCCATATCAGATTAAAAAGGACATTAGCCCATATAGAGATGTGTAATTAAAAACATAAACAATAGAAAATAAATTATTTTACAATTTATCAATCGATCAATTCGTTCAGATCTGTGTGAACATTTTTAAAGGCATTTTTCATTATGATCCTTATACTTTGAATATATATATTCTTTAAAAGCATTAACAATTGATTTGTGTCAGTCATGAATAGGCCCTTCTTGCATGAAGACACCTATGCCTTCCTCAGTGTGGGGAGCCAAATGTACGGTCAGAGACATGTATCTAGGTTTTTGGAACTAACATACTATGGTAGGATAATTAATTACATATTGCATTTGTTAACGAGATTATGTATGTACACTCTGAACTTGCTGAAGTATTTTTATTCTTGTTCCAGCAAATATAGAAGATTATTTGGCTCTGCCCTTCTGTCTGTCATACTTTACAGATGTTGGGAAGGAGAGAGTGAATTGAAGGTCAAGGTCACTACACCAGATTGTGGAATCTGGGATAATAGTTTTGTTGTGATTAAAGAGCTGTCAATTTTCAAACTAACCTTTGATAAAGGGAGCTCATGCAGTTGTTTTTCTTCTCTTTTTTTTTCTTCAATGAAGGATAACACCTTATTCTTTTAAATTATTGGAGATAATTTAGTGTGTGTGTGTGGTGGTGGAGGTGGGTTTGTGTTGAAGCAAGGCCTTATAAAGAGAAATGTGGTGAAATCTTTATGATATATAGTATATATTCAAAATAGGTTGACGTGATCCCCAGGGAAGGGAGGATAATAATAGGGGTCTAAAGTTTATGACACTTGCATCTCTATATATATAAGCAAAGTAACTAAGGATTATGATTCATTTGGCAATGAACGACCTGTTTATATGTTTCTGTAACCTTTCCCCTCATTGTCCTACAATTCAACAGGTTGAAATCTAAATTGAGGATTCGGTTCAGTCTATTTATGTTCATAGTGTACACAGATGCAACCTTGTCATTGACACAGATCAAGTTTGGTTTATTGTTTTATTTTATTTTTTTTCAGATGGAAAAAATCTCCACATGAGAAAAGTCGTGTTTGGACAATAGGCTTTTAACAGGGTGTCTGCAGACAGACGAATCAGGGATTGGAGGCAAATTCATTTTGTTTTTCACTTGATCATAAAATCATTGAACTAGTGCTTCAGGAAAAGGACGTCCCATCTTAATCATCGCAGTCCATTATTTACTTTTCGTCATCAGAGGACACACACCTATTGGACAGGATGCTGGAATTAAAACACTGAAAAGACTGAGATCAGATTAACCTCATTAAAGATCCAGCAATTCATTCTGTGATAGTGTGGGAAGACAGAGAATAAATTTGTTTGGTATTAATATTGTCTGAAGCCTTCGCATCAGATCTGGTGTAAGGAGAGTGAGGGAACTCCTCAGTGACTGACTTCATTACCATGGACAACCAACAGCAGCCATTGAGGGACCAAGGACTGATATCTGTAGCTTCGCATGTTTTGGATGATTCCGACATAAGAAGTAAGTGGATTTGTTCACACTCCGAATGCAAATTGCCTTCAAATTTGTTTATTTGGGAAGGACATAGGGTAGAGTGTGAAGGACAGGTGAAACTTGTTCAAGGTAATTTAAGGCAGAGGGAAGTTGAAAGTTTTCATGTCATTTCTTAATTGCGGTAAAAAAGATGATAAAGCAACCGCAGCAACACATACATGATATGGTGGAAGGAACATTTTTTTTTTTTTTTTTGAAAAACACACAAGCTAAAAACTAATGTACATGAAAACCCAAACAATAAACAGAAACTCAAACAGCTGAGACAAGTTTCAAAGAGTACAAACTCATTGTGATTTTCAGCTAGAAGAATAATGTCGGCTCCTAAACTCTCAGACACTTCAACTTGACTAGCAGATGATTGTATTGAATGCTCTTGTTCTCATTTTTGTGTACTTTATGTCAACAAGTGGGACAATTCCCATCTGTTACCTTACAATCTTCCTGCAAAAGACGGGTGCTCAGCCATGCAAGTTCTGCAGGCATTGTGGGTAATTTTATGTGAAATGGAAACGTGACGGAGAGACATGTAGCTAAATACCATTGTCTGGGATTGAGTGGGTGGTATCTATGATAGAGGGTACAATTAACAAAGCCTCAAGGTTAAATGGCAAGGTTAAGCAAATTATAGTCCTAGCTGGTATTTCATAATCATTAGCGTATTTCTATAGTGTTAAAAGGCAAACGATCCATGGGCAGCTTATTCTTACCATGTAGATATTGATGTGCATACAGGTTTTTTTTTTTAAATTACCTATATGCATATTTGATATACAACATATACCATCCATGCATGTGAAAATAGCTTGTAATTTACATGTACATTTTATCATGACGTCGCACAGTCCATAAAAATTGTATGTGATATCAATCAATAATTATAACTGAAACAAACGAATTCCCCTAAAGTCATTCTCGTGATCTTCTGTGTGATATATGATAATATGACTGTTGGACCTGTACAGTATATAATCCTAATAAATTTAAGGGGGAGGGGCAGAGTAATATACATGTATGATACATCCTTTTAGAATATTAGCGGTATTTTATTATAGCAAGATTGGATCACTCAGCACAAAGAATGATTATTTTCAGAAAATAATTTCAGTCTACTTTTTCTCAATCTCTTTATACGCCCGCATAAAAAGCGGGCGTATTATGCTACATGTATACCGTTGTCGTCTGTCTGTATGACCATCTGTCTGTCCCTATCACTTTGTCTTCGCAACTCCTCATAAATCCTTGGTTGGGATTTTGATGAAACTTGGTACACAGATAGATCTTAATGTGGAGATGTGCATATTACAAGGGGAATGCTGTCCGATGTTTTTTAAAGGTGTTAGGGCCAGTGGACCTAGGATTTTCTATGCAAAATACTTTGTCTTTGCAACTCCTCCTAAACCATTTGGGGGATTTTGATGAAACTTGGTACACAGATAGATCTTAATGTGGAGATGTGCATATTACAAGGGGAATGTTGTCCGATGTTTATAGGAGTTAGGGCCCTTGGACTTCGGATTTTTCTATTCAAAATACTTTGTCTTCGCATCTCTTCCTAAACCCTTGGTGGGATTTTGATGAAACTTAGTACACGGATAGATCTTAATGTGGAGATGTGCATATTCCAAGGGGAATGTTGTCCGATGTTTATAGGAGTTAAGGCCCTTGGACTTCGGATTTTTCTATTCAAAATACTTTGTCTTCACAATTCCTCCTTCATCCTTAACTCCGATATTTTTAAAGGAGTTAGGGTACCTGGGTCCATAATATATGTTGGCATATCATGTACCGGCTTAGCGGTGTCCTATTTTTATTTTAAGTAGTAACTACATGTAATTTTAAATCTTTTTGATGATAGGTAGAGTACGTCTTGCAGATTTGCAATAAGATTTCAAGGTTTTCACTTTTACCCTGGGGGTCTATTGGGGATTAATAAATGACACTTTTCCATAGAAAAACCTAGTTCCCTCTAACTTGTTTTACATTTTACATGTATTCATCATTGCTATTTATTGGCTATTTATCCAAATCATCTTTCAGTCAAATCAAAATGAGCTCATTGAAAAATTGTGTTAATTAAGAGAAGGAGTGTAAATTGGGGGTGTAAATTGATGCTCATCGTTGTAGGAGTAAGGAAGACCCCAGGGTAGGTGTCCAACAAAATACTCCATGCACCTTGACATGCAACAAGAATATATTTAGTAGAGGGTTTATTCTGGGGTAACTATTGTAGCTTCTTTGCTAGTGACACTGTTGCGATGGAGAGTACGGTACTATACTGTGTGCGGTACTATACTGTGTGCGGCACTATACTGTCGTATGACAGCATCTAGTTGAATTTTTCATTACTTCTCTCTGTATGGTATATTGAAGTAAGATTTTGTATTTTCTAACTTGCATGCCCATTCCTCAGTCCTTTATTTATAAAACAATCTTAAAATCACATCCTTTGATCCGCTCTCGTAGATCATTACTACAGGAGCGACTAGAGTATCGATCTACGGGAGCGGATCTAATCAGATATTACAAACTGTATATATATAATGTCATACTGATTTTAATACATGAACATTATAAAGTTGTTGATAAAACTGACACATGCATTGCTCTTCACAAATTTTAGCCAGCCAGGCAAGCACTGCTGCCCTCTGGCCATTGTCTGATGACAGCGTTGATCATGTTCTCTGTCTTTGTAGATCACCGTTCTGCTGATGCAGTTTACATTGGGTTACATGTGCCAAAACGAAAACATCGACGTCACAAACAACGCAGCAAGCACCGGAGAGTAGAAGGGGACAAAACGCAAAGCAGCCAGCCTGAGGTCTTCCAAGATGGTAAATGGAAATTCTAATAGCAATCTTAAGTTGGTGTAATATGCCTCTAAAATATTTAAATAACGTAAATGGTGCAATACATCTCAGAAATATTTATACATGTATATTATAACTTAAGCTGGTGTAACATACCTCAGAAATGTTTTTGTTTTGCCTCGGACTAGAATGTCGCTTGGTCATTAGTTGAAACGCATCATGTGACTGCCGTCTATTTCTTTAGACGGTTAGTAGCAAACTATAGATGGCGGCTGTTACATCTGTTTAGTACTGAAACTAACTTTTCACCATACTATATATGCCATCTATATTTGGCCCTCAACAAAACAAAACACTTATTAGGTTTGCTGCTAACTGTCCACAGAATTATATAGTGTTGTTCAATTTCATAGAAGGCTCGGCTTCACCTGCCTTCTATGGACTTGAACAACCCGACATATTTCCGTAGACAGTCAGTAACAAATCTAGTAAGTGATAATTAATATACATACTGCATGGGCACACAAGTTTGGATGTGTTTGTAGCAATTAATTCCCATATCTATACCCCTTTCATCTACCAAGAAAATAAGGTTACAGTCTTTTTATGAGTTGATAATTACCTGAACTTTTCAAACATTTTATGTGAGAGTAGAGGGCAAGGTATGATGGATGCTTGTTGGTGTATCAATTAGTAAATCATATATTATATCCTGGAGAAAATTTCAAAAATCACAATGAAATTAGTGGTGATTCATGTTTTACTGATTAGCTTTATATAAAAGTTTGGATTAATTTGGATCAAGAAAAATACAGTTGTTATAGTAGCAGCTCTAGCTTTCATGCGTATGATTCAACATGTAATTCATTTGCAAGAATCGTTTACAAAAGGTTCAGATTGCCTCTGTTAACCGTGTGTTGTCGCCAAGAACAAAACGTTACTGGTGGCCCAATAAACAAAAAAACAAAAAAAAAAAAAAAATGGCAAACTGTAGGCAAACATTCTGAAACTAATTTTGATCATATCAAAAATATTTTAAAAAATTTCAAATCTAAAAAAAACTATTTAAATGAATTAATTGAAACAATTATATTTTCATTCGTATTTCTAAACGGTGGATTCAGTTGGCTTATTAATTTTCAATATATTTTTTGCACTATCTGTGTATTGCATTGTGTTTAGCAATTAGCACCTAGGTAGACCTTGACCACTCTAGGAAAATAACATCCATCTTGATTTGATCACGCTAACTTTTTCTATATTCATACGGTCATGAAATGGGTCTTTAAGCTTTTGCAACATACCTTAGAAATATTTACAGCAAGGGATCAAAAGTGTAAGTATGATAATTGTTGGTGGTGACCTAGTATCATACCATTGGACAACTGAGTTAACCAATTACAACCACTTATTAATAATGATTTGCTGTGACGTAACTTGTTTTTAGTAGTAATTAGTAGGTTTATGGGTAAAATATTTGTTGTTTATTTTTTTAAGTGAATTCTACACGAGATCTTACATAAACGCTATATTTAATAATCTGCCCGATGCAGATAAGCATTCAGTGCAATCAATTTTAACATGTCATTGGTCACTTACAAGAAGGCCACCTCAACTTTAGACATCAAAGCAGTCTTCGCGCTTCTAAGCCTTTTATACTACAAGCCCAGAGGGCAAGTGAGAGTACAAAAATTGGTAGCCTGAGTAAAATTTTATCGGCCCAGATGCTGTATAAGAGTGATTCATTTAAGTTTATTTCACTAAGGTGATACAAGGAATTGCATCCTATTTATGTTTTAGTATCTCGCTGAAAAAAATGATACTGGCCCATCGGGCATGTGCGTCAATAATTTTTGGTAGCCCGATACCGATTTTACTAGCCACGTTCATCGGGCTACCGCTTAATTTCGAAGACTATCAAAGCAAAAAAGAAAGGGAGGGGGAACATACAAAAATAGTGCTAAAATATTTAGAGGTGGACAGATATGGATGAGTTTAGTTACATTTTTAGCAAGCCATCAATATTTTCCAGGATATCTAACACAACAAAATCTAAAAGGAAAATGACTGATTTTGTTAATGCATTTGTGACGTGCTTCCTTTGACAAAAATTCATTGATGTGTAATTTGTCAATATCAGTGTGCTGTGATTGAGAATGGCTGAGGAAAGAATGTGTGTTGATACATATGTAGCAGATCACTGCTCTTTTATAGGCTAATTCAAGTCTAGTTCATAGATTGTATGTTAACAAACATGTTCCCAGTAGAATGTAAATTCAGAAAGATGAGACTGTTGCATGATTTTTGTGTAAAAGCATGATATTCCCAGTGAGGTGGATTGTTCATCAATGAACTATATTCTTTTGTAGTTACCAACCCGGCCCAACGAGTTCAGTTCTTGTTGGGAGAAGATGAGGATGAAGAACATAAGGCTCACGATTTGTTTTGTGAGATGGAAGAACTCTTCTATAATGGAGACCAAATAGAGTGGAAGGAATCTGCGAGGTATGAAAGCTAGGGCCCATGATGGAATAATCAAAGTCAGAATTTGGCTCCATTTTAAGTATTGGCTGCCATTTTCTGTAGAAATTGTCGTAAGCTAGCGATTCCTGAATCGTGTGTATGCTTTTACAGACTGTCCATTTGGTGATTAGTAAGAATGTTTTTGCCTTCAGCAAACCCATCAATATTTCATATCCCAAAGTTAAAACTTTTGCTTAACAAAGAATAAGGTATACATGTGTGAACAGAAGACATTAATTTTAGACAAGTTTGATGAAGCACTTATTGGCAAATACAGTCGAACCTCATTATCTTCAACTCAATGGGACCAAGAAAAAAGTTCGAGATATCCGTAGATTCAGCATATTGAGGGTAAAAATACTCAGAAAATAGGTGGCTGGGACCTCCAAATCAGTTTGACATAGCCATGGTATTTGAGATATCAGTGTTCAAGATACCAAAGTTCAACTGAGTAATGGAAAATAGCTTGTGAGATAGACAATTATGTATTGTCTGTGCTATGGCTTTCTTGCAGGATGATACAGTGTTCGGCATCTCCACGGAAATAAACTCCGAATATATTTTATTCTTTACACCTTTACTATATATGACAAAGATTAGATTGTACTCAACCAATTGATTTTGTAAAGAAAGCATTAATAGATGAAAGTAATCCTTAAGTGACGGAGTGTTTCCATCATTACGGGGAAAAAGATTATGAAATAAAATGCCGATCTTAGTACTGTGATGCCCCTTGTGACTCATTCACTGTCGTGTGAGCTATGTAATACGTGATAACGACACATTTCTGTCGCTGAGCTTTACTCTACCAAAGGAGAAAGTTTGTATGTCTTAGTTCTGTCTTCCTTATTATGAAATGGTTTGTACATTAATGCTGAAAGGAAATAATCAGTTCAACAGACACATCATTTAGTATATCGATGATAGCCAATATGAAAGTTTTAAACTGTCATCATACAAAGAATGCCTGTAGAGTGACTAGTGTCTGTTGTATGTCCAGTGTAGAAAAAATCGGGCGCTTGGATTTTGACCTTATTTTAAAAAAAAAAAACCTTTATCCAGGTTATAACTTTTGAACGGTCAGTGCTAGGGCTCTCATATTTCACATGTGCGTTCCTTTTGCGTTCTTTCCATAGGTAGCAAAATGTTTTCTTCATGACCATGGAGTTTGACCTTTTATGATAAACTTTAACTCTTTAACAGTTACTGCTATTAAAGGCCTTTATATACTGTAGAAGCACAAATATTCATCATGGATTAAATTGTTAATTTCATTGATAGTATAAATCAACGAAATTAAATCCATGACGAATTTTTAACCCAACTGTTTATAAATACAGAGCGGTCTGAAATGACGAAATTAAATCCCGACGAAACGTTTTTGGGAATCAAAACAACGAAATTTTAACCCGACGAATATTTGTGCTTCTACAGTATTATGTGTATACCTTGTGACAAGGCCTTTCTCTTTGTGCCAAACTTTTGACCTCTTAACCTTGGAGTTAGGCAACACAGGGACATCAATGTATCACAAACTCAACTTGTTTGTCCTGAGGACATTGAACTTTTTTCTAATTTACCATATTTTTCATTCCAGGTGGATTAAGTTTGAGGAGGATGTGGAGGAAGGTGGAGAGAGGTGGTCTAAGCCTCATGTGGCCACACTGTCCCTCCACTCTCTGTTTGAACTGAGGTGCAACATCCTTAATGGAACAGTGATGTTTGATATAGAACCGTACGACTTAAATTCCCTAGTCGGTAGGTTTGTTTTCATTTGCGTTGGTTTATATGTACATCAGAAAATTTTTCATTGTATGATTTCAAAATATGTTTAATAGTGAAACATGGTCGGAGGAAGAAACGAATGTATTTCTGATGTGAATATGTGAGTGATATATACACACTAGCTGTGGAGTTTGGTGCACTTGTGCTTAAGGTGGATTGTGTATAATTTGTTGTCCATTATCGGTAGTTTTGTGAATGTGATAATTGGCAAATAAGAAGTATTTGAGCTACAGTGTATGTGTATGTACTGTATTCAACGAGTTCATCTGTACAGAAAGACCTTGTAACAAATCTCTTTCCTGGGGGATCTATATTATTTAGCGGTGCCAATCTAACGACAATAAAACTTTAACTTTTAGAGTCACATTTCAATCAAGGATGCCATTAGAAAGACAACTGAAGCATTTTCAAAAGCAATAAGTTCTAATGATACAATAAACCCGTGTGTAATCCAGCATGCTCTGGAAGACAAGTTTTGTGTTGGATCAAATAGTTTGTCAGATTACACAGTGTAGTTTAGTATCTCTAGTTCAAAAAGAATTATGTGTCCATGCCAAGTAAAGAAATATTAAACCTCCACCAAATTTCTTTTTGGTTATTGATTGAACTAAACTATATTAATTGGAATTTGATACAGATTATTTTCCTGGAACCATTAGTATTGATGAGTCACATGAGGGTGGGGCTACCTTAATGGAAAGTGTTGAATTTAGGTGTTGATTTGTTAAAAAAAAAGTAAGATTAAAAACAAAAAACCAAATTCATATCTCCAAATTTTAGGGTATTATAGGGTATTCTTAAAAATCATCGGGTTACCAAGATACATGGTATATGTCCACAATTTGTAAGAATCTTTTCTGTTTGTAAGAATCTTTTCTGTATCCTTTAGGATGTAAGGGATGCTGTCCTTGATGGGTGTTTTTATGCCCCCGGAATCTTTGATTTGG
>CAJDSM010029079.1:16748-38103 GCA_903981925.1 Ostrea lurida
TAGACACAATGGTGGCCAGTAAACAGCTAGAGGAGAACCTGAAGGAGAAGTTTATAGACACTATGCTGATCCGACATCGACACCAGAACCAGAAAAAGCCCCAGAGACTGGACGAAAACGGCGGCAGCAAAATACATCTCCCACTCATCCGATCATTCGCAGAAATCGGCCGGAAAAGTTCCGAGCCAAAGGCTCTTCATAAACATGGTAAAACAAAGGCTTGACCCTGTATCGTTGATAAATGCTGTAAACATCATTCATTTGCGTTCAAGAGATATGCTCAAAATTGGGGGGGCCTTGCAACTATTTGTTGTTGGCACCAGGACTATCGGCTGTAGATATTTAAAATGACTCACTCCAAATATTGCTATGTTGGTTACTTTGTATATCTGTGAAAGGACTCAATTGATAAAAGTGAGTGCAAGTATTGATTGCATGAAGCTGATTCTTTCATTTTTGTAATCAATGTCACCATGCTGAGCACATTACATGTGTTATTAACAGGAGAATGACATTGCGGAACAAGAATGAGCAGATTAAAAAAAAATCGCAGAATGTTCCAAGATGGGAATTATGTGTCTCCATTTTGTGTTATTTATGGAATGAAATCAATTTCTTCTTATTTTTATGTGATATAAAATATAAAGTTGGGATAGTTGATGTTTTGCTTTATATTATGATTTTATTTTGCTTTTTGAAAAAGTATTCTATTTAATTTGGCAAATTGTTATGAAGTAAAATAGAATTTTATATGATAATGATCAATATTGCTGTACATGTAGCAACAAAATGGAAGTGTTGGAGGGGAACGCATTGTGATGTATTCCCAGCATGTCATATTGCGGCACATCCTAACATCAGCTCAGTTTATACGATACAATAAATCGTTGGTGAAGTCAAATGAACCAGTCTAATTGTGTATTACATGTAGAATTAATTTATTAACATGTTATGATGTGATAGGATACAATATAAAATGTACCGGTATCTATATGAGTGATTTTTTTACCTGTAAAATTTCTATAAATACTCTTGTTTTCCCTATTTGTATGTAGCTGAGGACCCAGACAACCCTGCACAGACACTAAAGAACAGATTCAAAAGTGCCAAAAGTTCTCCAAACTTCCATGCTGCAGAGAAACAGAGTATTCCCAGTAGACTGGATCACCACCCAACGTATGCAGGGAGCTTATCAGCCAATCAGAGCAGCAATGACCTGTTAACTCGGGACTCCTCTCACAAGGTTAGATCACACAGGGGATAGTTTCAAAGTCTAAAATTCTTTTCAAAATTTTTTTTTTGGTAAGAGAATTCTCTGTCAATGTGTATCACACTCCCTGCAGTCCTCAAGCATTTGTCTCCCTTGCAATAAACAATTATTTTTTTTTAGTTTGTTTATTTGGTTGGTTTTTTTTGAGATGCTAAGGAAGATTTTGGTGTGTAAGATGATCTGGTATATATTAAGGCAAACATATGTTCAGTATTGGGATAGATAGAAGGGTCTAGCGGAAATGATAAAAAACATTTTATACCCTGATGACCATTCATGTAAAGCTTCCCATATGACGTGTCACAAATCTATGTGGATCGATATCCTTCTGGAGAATGAAGTTTAATGTAATTTTATATATATAGTACATAAGCAATTTCCTCTTGCATTTTAATGTCCTTGGCAATAAGTATAATTTATTTGAATGAAATGTTTGTAAATGTTATGACGAATTTTTGTTAAATTTTAGTTAAAGTTACGACCCCTTTATAAAGTGGCGGTAGGTTATTATGGCAGAGTTATATGGGGTGCCCAAGCTTTCTGTGAGTTAATGTGTCTCCGTGGTTACAGAGGTTCATGTCCATATTAATATCACAAATTTAATATATATGTGGGAATTAAACTCCATTTATAGTTTTTTTCTTGAAGTGGTCCATAACAGTAACATTTTATTTTGCTTAAGTGTGCTGTAGAATACTAGATTTACAATTTACATGCGGGAAACTCTAGATGAAGTTTTTTCGTATTAATTGTAATCTCTAAATTCTGTTTGCTTTGTTGTGTAGATACTTACTGAATATAACATCTAGAGCATGACACTCCATAGTATGTGTAGTGTTCTTGAAGACATAATTCAAACTTTAACAATAAAATTACAATTCTAATAATGATACACATATTTTCTATTAACACTGTTCATGTCAAAATATGGTTCTTCTTTTCTGTTTATTATACTTTTATTCTGCGAGTTTTTAGAATATGGACCAAATGTTTAATTTTCTGTTGCATTTTCTAAACTGTTTAGGGTGTAAGGGTAAGTAAATAAAATACAAACTGTTTGTATTGTCACTGGCAATTTTACAACTCCGTATCCACAACTTAACATTACCGTCTAGGTTTAGATATTGTGAGAGTTATTTCCCTTTAATTACACCGTCTACTCCCACCAGACCTTTTGTTGTACCTGGGTCTCATTATCTGGATTATAGCAGTACACATCTCTAAACACTTGTACAGAACACTTTGTGATAACTGTCATCAGCCTGTTTCCCATAATCTAGACAAAAACATTCCAGTCTCGTTTTTGCTCTGTCAATATACGTCAATATGTAAGAGTGTGAGGGAAATGAATTTTCAGATATTTATTGCTTCTTTTGTCTGGTGTCAGCTATTCCATTTAAACACCACTTTGAAATTCTTCTTGTCTAATGTCACTACGTTGATATTTTTTTGTGGGAGAAGAACGACACAGAAAAGTATGTTCGGTATACAAAGAAAATTTCCCATCCTTCCTAGACTGTCGTATTTTTCATTTACAAATTAATGTTATGGTTGAGTTGTTAGTGATATACAAGTATATGCAGTATAGTTTTGATTTTTCCATGCTTTCTTTTATGGAAAAATTGTACTGCATGTCTTTTTTTTCCCCCTTCAACATAAAGTCTATACTGTCTGAATAATCTTTTTTTTTTTTTTTTTTTTTGTTTGGGGGGGGGTGGGGTGGGGACTCAGCTCTTCTATTATGTAATGCATATAAGTCTTACTCTATTTCAATTTTTTTGTTCGAGTGCACGATGTTGCCTTTACTTTTAAGTCTTTCGAATGTACCAGAATGATGACTGTCTGACTGTCAAGTCTTGTTTTATGGCCTTTCCCCTTACTTCGTCTGATTAATTCTTTGGTGACTCTTTTCACTATTGCTGTTTATTTATCATATGTATATAAAAGCTGGAAAGAAATTCAAATTCTCTGATAGTGTGCGGAAGAAAATGAAATAGTAATTTTGAGAGTCATGTAAAGATTCAAGAAAATTGAAAGCAATAAAATTCGAATCCTGATTTTTAGAGTTATTAAAGCTTTGCATTTGAAATGAATAGGTAAAATTCACACATTTCTATCAATATTTCTGAACATTATATTTATAAGTAAATTGTCTAGATATGATGAAAAGGTTCACTGTGTGTGTGTGTAAACTTTCAGGACTTGAGCCACATGAGCAGTCATGTAAGAGCTTGATTTTACATCAAATCCACATCTGTAATGAATTTGTTGTATATTTACCATTGTTAGCTGTATTAGTTCATCTGTATTCATCCTATGTAATTTCATGGTTATGCCATTTTATGCTAAAAAGAAAGAAAGAACAAAAAATGAAAAACGTGTTAGGCCCTTAGGAAGAATGATAAAAGTTAACTATGGTTTACTTTGGTCAGTATTTCAGAAAAATGCATGTAAAGCTGATAGAAGTCTCGGAGAGAGACGCAGAAAGAAAAAAAAATCATAGTATTTGTGTTATTGGAATTGTATATCTGTGTGAGAAATGAAATCATGAAAAATAAAAAATTACTCCATATTAGAATTATAATCGTTGAATGTAAATTCTTGCAGTGTTAATATATAAACATATACAGAGTACTTCTTATGGGCCTAATGCTGTTTTGCCGTCAGCTGTGGCTACTCAGCATTTTGCATGCCTCAGTGTAGCTATAAGCGGTACAAAATGTTACACAGAACTAGAGTTCCTCAGAACTCAGAGGCAGGACTTGTCTTTCATTATCACCCCCTGATATCTGAACATCGATAGATTTAACAGAGCATGTATTATTTAGGATGTGATGCGTAGTACATTTTGCTGATTTGTCAGGTGTTATTAAATTTAAATTCTGACATGGAAAATATTTTAAATTGATACTTTTTAAAAGAGGGAGAAAAGAAAGACAACTCCTGTCTGACTGAGTTGATGGGGTTATCAGTAACTCTCATGCATGAGTTAGATTACTAGGTAGTTGAGGGCAAGGCCATGACTTTTGGTTACCATGGTAGCCTTCAATAAATTAACCTTGCAGGGTTTTTTCTTAACTCTCATGAACATGACTTTGCAGATTACTAACCTGTGAGAACATAAAATGGCAGACATTGCAACATTTTTTCAAATCATCAGGTTCACTGGTACTTGGTTGACACTAAATGCAAAGAGCATATGGCTTTATTTTGTTTTGTATGCAAAAGCATGCATTGATTTCTGACAGTGCAGAATCAAATAGGGACCCTGGCGGTTACTGGACATGTGAGATCGTGTTCAAACTGTCAATTCATGAATATTTCATAAACTCTACCAATGGCAGCATTTCATTCAAGCTTGCTTACTATTTGCAAAACTTTTTATGCATTTCTGAGACATTGCGTGTAATCAGATTTCTTGAAATTTTTCCCCATACTTTTGACAGCTCTTTTGAAAGTTTTGCATTTAATTCTGATAAACTAGATATCTCACCCTTTTTCAATTTTTCTCCTTAGCGCATCTCTGTTTAAATGGCAAATAGACTTATAAGGAAGAAAAACACCTTTTGATCCCACCAAGCACTTCCTGTTGAAATCCTATGTGAAGAAAAATACCACCACGAAAGGAAATTAACGGGGTCAGATACAGTACAGATCGAATTATCTACACCTTTTATATATAGTATAAAGTCATCACCCTCACCCCTCAAAATATTATACAATTATTGCTGTTTTTTAGGTCAACACGATGATTTAGACACCTGAGAAGTACAATATTCAACAAGCCCAAAGGGCGAGGTGAATATTTTACATCGAAGGTGTCTAAATCATCGTATTAACCGATAAAGCAGCAATAATTGTTTTATTATATGATTAAGTGATTAAAAAGTCCTTCAAGATGTTCTTTGCTAAAATTCATTGTAAGGAGGTGAATCGATCAATCGCGGCAAGTTGGCTGAGATCCAAAAAGTCAATAAATCTTAATATTCACCTGGAGGGTCACGTGGAGGTGAATATTAGGAATTATTGACTTCTACTTTAATTGTTGGATCTCAGCCAGTCAGAGAGCTAGAAAGTATTCAATCATATAATAAATCTAAAAATTGACCTAACTGTTAAGCAGACTGTCCAGTATAGATGTTGAACTGCACTAATTAGCAGCAATAGCTGTTAGATTGATGAAATAATTTTGGACTACTTTCTGTGTAATCTGATTTCTTGAAATCACTTTATATGAAAAGAAAACCTTTAACCAATATTAAGAGATTGGGTAGCTGTCCTATATTGGACCCTAGTAATTTCCTTGTTGATGGTATTCATGTTTGGGTATGTCATTGTGCTAACCATAGAGTTTTAGAAATGAAAATCCCCCTAAAGAGTCTCCATGGCTTAAGAATAGCTTCCTCTGATGAATAGAGCATGATAAAAAAAGGAGGATGTCATAAAATGTGCTTTCATAGATTAAAGTCAGTTTCCCTCAAAATTTATTCAAAATAAGACCAGTTCTAGTGATTTGTAAATGCTTTGAAATATGATTAAAGGAGTGTATTTAGCTTTTCTCTTCAAAGGCAATTACATGTATTTCCTTCTTGGTGCTGGGGGAATTATTACATAATACACATTTCTATATAGGATTTTTGTTCATCCTATGCACATTTATATCACATATCAACCGTATCTATGTGCATTAATTAATTTTGTTCTCATGTATAAATGTTATGCTTTAAATAGAAAGGTTTATTAGGACATATTTGGAAATTATCAATTTGCAAATACTATCTCTTTAACATGTGGAAAATTACAAATTTTCTTATATAAGTTTTATTTATGATTAGCATACTTTAATTAGAAATGGTGCAGATTGCTTTAAGTGTAAAATTGCAGATGCACTTTTAAAAAGTTTGGAAAATGCCTATAATTAGATGTCATTGAAATCGTCTTGTTACGAAATACTTTGTCAAATTAAATGAAGATTTGGTTGGTGTATTTTCTTCCTTAACAAGTTTATTTTTGTCCTAGTTCATTGTTGTTATGTTTCAGCCTTATTTACATATACATATATTTAGAAATGGTTTATTTATATTGTTATTATTATTATTAAATCCATATTATTCTATCAAATATCATTTTAAATTATTAGTACCGGTAATATGTCTTTATTTTATTCTTGTGATTGCTACCAATTTTTTAAAATCATAAACCAATTTCTTTTCAAGTTACCTAATTCAGTTACTATATTACATTTGTATTACTATTGAATCAGTATTATATTATGTGTATAGACCAGGTAATAATGATCTTACAAATCTAGTATATTTATCACTCCAATGGCAATATATTCAAACATAGGTAACAAAATTTTTAATTATGCGGCTACAAACTGTAGAGCAAGCTATGTCATCTATTTTATTTTGATTCCGAATTTTCACAATCATTATAGAGTCTTCACTTCATGAAGAAAATTCCGCCAGGGGCAGAGGCGGCCAACATACTAGTAGGGGAGGTAGACTTTCTGAATCACCCAGTGGTCGCCTTCGTCCGTCTATTACATCCAATCATCCTGCGGGATTTGACGGAGGTTCCTGTACCAACCAAGTTTGTGTTTGTTTTACTGGGTCCCATGGGAAACCAGAGCAAGTTCCACGAGATAGGACGATCTATAGCCACACTTATGTCTGATGAGGTTTGTTTTCTGTGGTGATGTCTTCTATGTCAGAAAAAATAGAAAGTATACATTCCTTTGCCTAGGCTTGTCTAAAATTATCCACTTCTATATCAGAACCAGTATCCACCTACAATGTTTATTGGAATGTAGATCCACCTTAAAATCAAAAAAATCATTTACTATAGATTTTTGATTAAAAGCAAGGGATTAGTATCTGTATCAAATCATGAGAAGCTACCCTCACAGATTATAAAAAAATACAATACATGTACTTTATTCAGTTTACTCATTTCTTTCTTACAGGTGTTCCATGATGTCGCCTATCACGCTCGGAACAGAGACGACCTGTTGGCTGGGATTGATGAGTTCCTGGATCAGGTCACAGTCCTTCCCCCTGGAGAGTGGGACCCCAGTATCAGAATAGAACCCCCCAAACAGATCCCCTCTCAGGAGAGCAGGAAGAACAACTACTACACTCCTCCCCCTAAGTGTGACGGGGGAGACTCGGAGGTTGTAGAGGAAGAGTCGGACCATGTAGATGGAACCCTTGTAAGAACGGGAAGGTATGTAGTGTTGAAGTGCGGAACGTGAAGGTTAGAAGTTTCGTCATCAGAAAATAAATTCTAGCATTTCCAAATTTTGCTTTGCACTAGTGCAAAAAGATGCCAGAGATGGCGAAACACACCGGACTGCCGGCAAAATCTGGTAGTTTTTCTGAATGTCCGATAAATTTCAAAAAATACCGGACACAATGTCCGGTAAATTTTGAAGACAAAAGTTAAATAAAATGCTCTTTCCCCTCCAAAAAATTACCATGTCCTGTAGTTTTTGACTACATTATGTATCTGCAGGACACAATGTTGCATGCTTTTGCCATCTCTGGATGTCCGAAATTGCATAGTTGGTAACATTTTGCTGAATATTGCAGGTTGTGTGGAGGATTAATAGATGACATTAAGCGGAAAGCTCCGTTTTATGGCAGTGATTTTAAGGACGCTGCACATGTTCAATGTCTGGCATCTTTTGTCTTTCTGTACTTTGCCTGTTTGACTCCCGTCATCACCTTTGGAGGTCTGTTAAACGACGCGACAGGAGGATACATGGTATGTAGTCCCGCTATACGACGCGTCCAAATAGATCCATTTTGTCATTTACGTCTATTTTCTAATTAATTTATACATGCATGTATAACATTATGAACACTTTCTTCTAAGTTTGTTATATTTAGTTGTGTGATTTGTTTAGCTTCAGAGTAATCAGTAATGTGCCATATCTTTCTGCTAAATTAATTTATTGTGGAGGTTTGATGTCACAAGTACATTGCAATCTTCACTTTTACTGTATACTAGATTTATTTCATTGCAGAGTTTTGAAAATTTAAATCTCTCTTTTCTTTTAGTAATTAATAATTTCAGATTGTTTTGCTTTTGATGATACAATTAGCAATTTCCTATGAGTTTGTTTTGATAGATTTTTGGCGTTGGTGTTCTATATATGCTTTGATTCTGTACTCTGCTGCTCTTTTTCTGCTGTAATTAACTAATTTTGACTGTACCCACAGCAGTGTAATATTTGATGTGTCACTTGGTAAGATGGTGGTAGATAGATAAACAGGATGATATTCGTTGAAGTAGTATCAGATTCACAGCATGGTAGTGTCAGGTTTCTAGAGCTGCACATCATTTTATTTTTTATGGTAGATGAATGTGAAATTAATAACCTTGTGGAAAAAAGCTCTTTGATTTGAATTTTTTTTTTTCACTATTCTCTAGAAAGTTTGAAATTCTTCCTAAAACAACAGAATATGTTTTACACGAAAGGAAAAGAAATGTTATCTCATATTTATCTCATATTTTATTTATTATTTAGTAAACATGCTTATCATTATCGGATATAGAGGATCTTGAACGAGTGCTTATGGCATATGAAATTTATGAAATGAGTTACTGGATTAAATATTTCCACGAACCTTGGTGAAGGAAATATTCAAATCTGGTAACAAATTTTATAAATTTCATATGCCATAAGCACGAGCGTAAGATTCTATTTACCACACAACTATCATTAAATGCATACTTTAATTTACTTTCTATTTCACAACCCATTGATTGTGACATCTGCAACCTCATGGTTTGAAGAAGCTCGAAATTTCTGTTGCACTTATTTTCACTTCATAAAAGACACAAAATCCTCTTGGAACAACCTTGGTGACAAAACAATGTTTTTTACCATTAATGTTAACAGTTTCAAGGGATGGTATGCTGTTTTCGATACGTGGCATATGAATGATTGACCTACTTTATTTGCATAGTTATGAAACTGTTCATATCGTTTTTCCAAAATCGTATTTTGAACCCGGGGAAAGTACAGTTGTGTGATAAAGTTCTATAATCACTCTTTTTCAGTTTCTTTTAATTTACTCCTTCATAAATATATTCTTTTCCTTTTTATCTTCTGATTTCTTCTGAATTTTGAAAAGTTATCATCTTAAAGATACTGATTACAGCATTATATCATATGGAAGACGTATGTCAGACTAGCTGCTACTTTACGTACACAAAGCTTTGGAAAATACAGTTAATATCAGTCATATAGTTGTCCAGATGGGTGAAAATAGAGACAAAATCTAATAGCTTAAGTGTGTGTGTACATATATAATTATATACTTCTAGTCGTAGTGTCAGTATATAGGGCGAGGTGATTAGAAAATGAGGTTCAGAGCTATTATTACGCGTGTATTTGTCTAAAACGTGTATGTGTATTACATGATTACAGTGGTGGGTTTAGAGGTCAATATCCAATTTTACATGTACGTGTAGTCGGGCAAGGGTGTGGCTGAATATTAACACAAATAAGAAAAACATTCCCTCATTTTCATTGATGCTGTAAATTTGAGTTTTAATGAATGTATAAAAGAATACTACTTATTCATTTACATGTAAGTTTATGATTGTATATATTTTCTGTACATATTTTATTTATTGTTTTGACACATGCAAAATAGGTGAAAATGATCAGTCTTTAAAAATGTCCAATTTTAATTTCTATGCAAAAAAGAAAGCCAAGCTAAATATATTTTTCATCTGTACACATTTAGATTGATTTCCTTTGATAGGCTGTGTTTGAGAGCATTTTAGCAGCCTCAATATGTGGGATATTGTACGCCTTGTTGTCCGGACAACCCCTCACCATTTTGGGCAGTACTGGTCCAGTTCTTGTGTTTGAAACAATCCTTTACCAATTCTGCGAGTAAGATTCCTACTTTGTTCTGTAAATATAGTGTGGTTACAATTACAGTATTCAATATATTTTTAATTACATTTCTGAAAGTTATTTTTTTTTTACTTTGTTCATTTCTTAAGAATTTGAATGAAAGATTAAAAGATTTGAATAGATATTGCTTATTACTGTTATATGGTTTATTTTACTGAAATATTGATAGGACTAAAAGAAAAACTTTGGTGTGTTGAAGTCTTGACTTGTTTTTCAGTGACAATGGCTGGGACTATCTGGAGTTCCGCCTCTGGATTGGTTTGTGGACGGGGGGATTCCTTATCGTCATGGTGATTCTGGACTTGTCTGCCTGGGTGCAGTACATCACGCGCTTCACGGAGGAAAGCTTCGCTCTTCTCATCTCCCTAATCTTTATCAAGGAAGCTTTTGCTAAGCTGGCCAGTGTGACAATGAGTCATCCGATCCACTTTCCTATCGAACACCGACCAGGCTGGTGCCAGGGGATTTGTCGGCTTCCTCTCCCAAAAGACAACAGCTCACTGGTTAACGCTACCACAACCAGCACAACGATGGCCACTACAACAGTGATCAGTGTGACAGACATGTCGACACTCGGTAATATGACCGAAAATGTGACAGACTCGATCAATATGACTCTGTGGTGGGCCAACAAGACACTGGAGGAGTGTGTGCTAGAAGGGGGACACTGGGATCAGAGTTTTGATTGTCACAGTGACACAGAGCCAGAAGTGTTTTTCTTGTCCGTCATTCTGTTCTTGGGAACTTTCACCATTGCTATGGCTCTGAAGGGTATGAGAACCAGCAAATTTTTTCCCACACAAGTAAGCCTCATTGTTGTTTCTTGTAATGTTGGGATAATAGATCACCTTGTTTTGTGAATGACTTAACCAAACTGACTATACCATTTTACAATGTGTGAATATTTTACTCAGAAATCTGACTTTTTATTCAGAAATTTGATTATTTACTCAAGAGATCTGACTATTTACAGAGAAATCTGACTACATGTATTATGTGAAATACAACAAATGTAAACCTATGCTTAGTACTTAAGGCACTAGTAGTGAGGGTTCTTAAAATGTTCCAGTACCTGCCACAACACGGGACCTCTGTTTTAAAGGTTATGTTCAAAAGACCCGTGATTCTCACTTCTTGGCAAAGGAGCAATTAGTACCTATGTTTACATCTTGGGTTTTGGCCACAGCACAAGCTGGGCTTGAACTCATGACCTTCCTGTTACAAAAAGAATGCTCTACCACTGAGCTATCGCAACCGGTTTGCCACTTAGTATACTGATTACAGTTTCGGCAAAGTAGTTTGATAGACACATTTTTTTGGAATATGAATTTTACGTCCTGTATTTTATGGATATGCTCTTGATGTGTTGATTGGTTGTTTAGGTGAGAGCCATTGTGAATGACTTTGCAGTCATGCTTGCTATATTGATTATGGTGCTGACAGATTTCCTATTGGGTATACCTACACCAAAACTTGATGTTCCTCAGGAATTCAGGGTGAGGAGAACAGAAATGTTCGAATTTTGTAGTATGTGTACATTATTTAACTATATATAGTGAATTTCGTGGTTTGAGGAAATAAAAAAAATAAGTAAAAATAATTATTAATATAAACAATGAAAATTAGACACTTAGCCTGGATATCACTGAATAAAGCCATATTTTAGTTGCAATATTTGCTGTAGGCCAAAAGCATGAAATGAAAAATGATATGAATATAGACAGTAGTGTGTATTGGAATCGACGTGAAAAACCATGAATTCAAATCTGTGTGAAAACAAACTAAAACAAGAAACTATGAGAATATCCAGGATTGAATTTTACAGGAATGAACAAGATATTAAGCAATGGTAGTTGGATTCGAAAAAGTCTTCTGGATTATGCTCTGTAATGTTTTATTTAATAATGTAATGCCTGGTTTAGCAGAAAACTCTGACCTTATTTTTATTTTGTAGCCCACAAGTGATAAGAGAACCTGGCTTGTGAATCCGATAGACAAAAACCCCTGGTGGCTGCCCATAGCTGCCATCATCCCAGCTCTCCTAGCTACCATCCTGATCTTCATGGATCAACAAATCACTGCTGTCATTGTCAACAGGAAAGAAAACAAACTCAAGGTAGTACTCCACACACCAATCAACACACGATCAGACATTCTAGTTTGTAATCTGCATTTTGATTGGCTACTCTACCAGCTTTGAGAAATTAAACCAGTTTAAGAGCATCAATAGTAGAAGAATAATGAATGTCAAGTGGTGAAATTCTAAGATGTATTCAACAAAACAATCAACGACAATAATTCATTAACATTGGGAAGAATACTGGAATTTGTTGTAGACTGAAATTAATAGAATTCATTAGCGCGAGTGTGGGATAGGGAAATTCCATCGAGGGGACAAGATCCCCCCCCAAGGTGGAATTTCCCTATCCAATATGAGTAAAAAAAGAAGGATCATTTTAGTCACATTTTACCCACAGATTAGTGCATGAATTCAGAAGCTTTGAGGAAAATAAAAAATTGTCAAAATCTTCTTGACTTTCACTGCAGAAACTAATTAGATAGACAGAAAGAGCATACCTGAAAGTGGTTTACACTGTGAAGTCTAAACTCAAGAAATACAAGGTTACCCACCATAAAGCTACATATATCAAATTGAAGTTAAAAGAAAACATTACAAAATATTTCACATCTGTTCATTAACCTAAATCATCATTAAATTAGCCAATAAAAATGCAGATTACAAAACAGTTGCATTAGAATTCTGGTTTTAACAGTCACATCTTTCTGCCAATGCACCACAGTGAAAACTTGGTGTCTGTTAAACCGGCAATAATGTCATCAAATCTTAGGACAGAAGATAGTTAAACATGATATTGTACACTTAAAGATAAAAGATATGTTGCATATCCGGCATCTGAAAACACGATCGGAGAATGATACATTTAAAAATGGCTGTGTTTAATTAACAGATTTAGTGATAGTGTTCTAACAAGAAGCTGATGTTATTTTGCTCTCTGTTAACAGAAGGGGAAGGGCTATCACCTGGACCTGTTCATCGTGGCTTGTCTGATCATCATCTGCGCTATCCTGGGCCTGCCTTTCTTTGTGGCCGCCACCGTGTTATCTATTACCCACGTCATGAGTTTAAAGAAGGAGTCTAAATGTGCTGCACCAGGGGAGGCCCCCAAGTTCCTGGGTGTCAGGTAAGTCTGGCCATCTCTAGACAAAGATTTTACAGTTCTAGTTGTGTAGAGATGTTTTTTTACAGCATTTTTGATAATTATCTTTCTTGACTTTGCACACAGGGAGCAGAGAGTTACCGGTCTTATGATTAACTTGATGATCGGAGTGTCTGTTTTACTGACGGGAATCCTGAAGGTACGGCCATTGTTCTGAATTGATAGTATAAATCAAACAGAAGTTCTTGTACTGGTGATATGTGTAAATAATATTGATTAAAGCAAGGGAGGTTATACACAGTATTGACAATCAAAATGTATTGATACACTATATTAGGCAATTGTTATACACATCAGTTTTCATTCCCTAATAATTTTAAACTACTCTAACCTGATGTGTATTATATTCTGAGGGTGGTGACTAGTAATAGCTGTAATTAATTCTATTGTGCCCTTGCTTTGTGTATTTAGCATAATTGATTTAATAATGGCTGCTCATCTACATGTTATATTAACTGTTTGGTGTTGGACAAAGTTCTAATATATGACTGGTTAGGGCCAATAAATATCTGTAAACTAAATTTGCTGAGGGAAATCTCAGGAACATTTCTCACAGGAGGATATAAGTCGGTTCACAGTTCACTTTAATGCCTCTCCAGATATTTATGCTTGCATTTGATTACGTATACTTGCTGTTGCCATTAGTTGTTATTGCTTTATACATGATAATGATCTGTGTCAATTTCTCTACAGCACATCCCTATGCCAGTGTTATACGGAGTGTTCCTCTATATGGGAGTCTCCTCTCTTCGAGGGATGCAGTTAGTGAACCGGATCCTAATCTGGTTCATGCCCCAGAAGTACCAGCCTGACTACATGTATCTGCGACACGTCCCCACTAAAAGGGTCCACCTCTTCACTGGTGTACAAGTGATGTGCCTGGTGGTCCTGTGGATCATCAAGAGCATTAAGGAGACCTCTATAGCTTTCCCGTTAATGGTGAGTTCACACTGACAGGCATCGTCGCTAGCCACGCTTCACTGAGTCGGGGAGTACCTACCCTAGTGTGAGCGGAGACAGTAGGTGTGGTTTGCGACATGATTTAAGTATATCTTTCTCCACTGATATTGCTAATTATGCATATTTCTGTTGCAATCCATACATGTAAGGTTTAATTTAATACGCTGTTTCAGTGTCTTTGAACTATGGGAAGAATATGCATGAGGGTAATATATGTGAAAATCTTGTAATCATGAATTTAGTGTAAATAACGCCTATGTGTTTACAGTACAGTGAATAAATGTGGAGGGCAAATTTGATGTCATAGGTTAAAGAAGGTAGGGAAAAAATACATACAAAAAGCATGAAACACAGTGGGGTGCAAAACTATCCAGAAACTTAATAAGTACTCTCTTGTCAGAGTAAGACAACATTTTCCGATCACGGGAGGTCACATATTCTGGATCTGCCACTTCACATGAAAAGAAATGTTTGTTTTTGTCCTGTCATAAGGAATGCCAGATCTTAAAAAACCATGGTCAATTAAAGGCGAACAAGTCCCTATTAACTGTGTATTGACTGTTGACAGGTGTTAGCCATGTGTATTGACTGTTGACAGGTGTTAGCCATGTGCTTTGTGAGGAAGGGACTGGACTGGGTGTTCACTCAGGACGAATTACGATGGCTGGATGATGTCATGCCAGAAATTCACAACCGAGACAAGGAAGACAAGGAGAAGGAGAAGGTAACTCACGCAAAATGTCTTTTAAAAGATTATTGGAGTTGTCTTCTCTTTGACTTTACATTGATTTATACCAGAATGTCTTGCCTGTATTTGTAGGGATTGTTATTTTTGTATACTACTTGATTTTCAATGTAACACACAGTACACATGTACTAAAACAAAGCAAGAATAAAAAAATCTTTTGCCAACTGATTTGAATGATGTATTTGGATGAATTTTATAATCACTCAATAATTTTCTTCATTGTTTTCATTCCTTTCAAGGAAAAAGAAAAAGAGAAAGAATTGGTGATGCAGAATGGAGCTTCGTCTTCAGCAAATTCTTTCCACATGAACGTTGTTAAAGTAGGAATCAACAGCCCAGACAGTGATATATGCATATCTGATGAAATGGCCAAAACTAGTCTCTGGAAGTCCATTATTGCCAACGAGTCATCACCCTCACTGAACAGCAACAACAGTGTATCAAAGTAAGCTCTCAAGTTTCTCATCACCCTCACTAAATAGTAACAACATGCTCAAGTTCCGAGTTCGATGAGAAAAAATAACAAGACTTATTACATATATGTATTCTGATATAAAGTAAAAATTGGAAAAACGGACAAAGCGGATGAAAATAATGGTTAATCTAAATTACAATTTATCAGTTATGTATGAAAGATGAGGATTTCTGGAAACCATTGTACAGTCAAACCTGTCCTAGCGGCCACCTTGAATCAGCGGCCACTCCCGACCAGTGGCCACTCTCAATTCCCCCCGATGATTTTCACTATATATTTGTATTTGACTGAATAAACGGCCACCTGTGTAAAGCGGCCAGCGGCCACTCAAAACCTTACCAACACGTTAATTACACTGTAATAGACGGCCATTTGTCAAGAATCTGCGTAATATACGCAGCAAATTGATTTGAGACGCGACATTGTTTTAAAACAGGACGTCCGCGGACTTATCAGAGGAAATTTAAGATGTCGGGATCGGGATCCTATCAAGAAACGAAGCGAAACTTGGTTTTATTTACCAAGAAAATATTGTTGTTTATCTTCTTGATGCTTAAAACGAATTTGAAGCATGTATTTTCATTACAAAAAATCTTACCTATTCTTTTAATACATGTGGACATGCATATAAGGTATTTAAAGAATATTACTAGGTGTTTTATCTATTTCTTGTCACGATAATCGTACTAAATCCAGAAGCTTCGTGGCCATTTTTTTTTTTTTTTTATAGGGATACATTTTGTTTCATTCATTGCATTAAAACATTTTTTGCTAAAAAGAAGTGTTGTTTTGACGTGAGCGTACCACAGTAGTAATGCAGGATACATCCTAATTGTTTTGGGACTCATCAAATTTAGCATAGAAAAAAAAAATCCCATGAATCCTGAACTCGGAGTTTTAAAAAATCCTAGTGAAAACCTTGAAAGGTATATCTCGCAAGATTGCAGCAGAATTAAATGTTGGTAAGACTCCGAATAATGTGGATCCAGAAAGAAAAAAGCGACGACTTATTACAGAAACAATTGAAACAGAAAACAATTAATGACCTTGTTTTAAGAGAAAAAAAAGATAGAAGAACGTAGGATAATAATTTCCCTTTTAAACAAGAAAACATGTACACGTATTATTTTCTACATATGTATGATAAGTAATTTTGTGAAATTCACTTTGTTTTACTCTAAAGTGTAAGACAGTTTATAACTTGTTCATATTTGGATTGACTGGCTGTCTACAGGGCAAACTGGAATAAGAGGCCACCTGTCTTAAGTGGCCACTTTCATAACTTCCCTAAGGTGGCCTCTGAAAACAGGTTTGACTGTATTTGTTCTTTCAGAATGATACATATTGTGTTGTCAGAAGAGCATTTGTCTGTCTGACTGTCTGTATGGACTTGTAACTTTTACATGTGCAGGTAACCCAGGTCCCATAGAACACTCCTTTTAATAATGACATGTTTTGTCCATTACAGACACCATCATCATAAAAAACACAAAAGCAAATCTTCAGGTCAGGCTGTGTCTTTCTACATTGATGAGGAAGAAAAAGAGCACCTGTTGCCAAAAAAGACCCCAGAAATTGTGGTGGATCCACCCAGTCGAGACGAAAGCGAGGTGGATGAAAAGGACAGTAAAATGTAATGACACTGCGAGGCCCCCACAATTTACTTTTTAGTCCCCAAATAAAATGTGATTTCATTTTGTCAAGGATTAATTTACAATATTTATAGTTTGGATCTTGTTGAAATGCATTTATCTTATTTTGTGTGATTGGGGTGAAAGTCTGTTAAAGCAGCTCACCTTTGTATCCATTCTGTACTTGTAATTGTCAGGTACATATTGTCCAGTGTCAAAGGTACAGCCATAGATTGTTAACTCTCATCAATGTCTGCTTACATTATTTTGCCATCAGTTTTGTTACAAAAACATCTCATCCACATTCATTGATAGTCAGTACATCATGGGATACAATATACTTAACATTTTGGAAATTAATATTAAAGCCTGTAATAGTGTTAGATTCTGTTTTGATGTAAAGTCTGTACAATTTATCATCCTATGTACATGGCCTACATTTTATACAGACTCAATCACTATAGGAAGAATGATGAGTACCAAAAATAAGAGAATATTTTCTTTTCGTAGAAAAGGCAGCAATTTAGTTATGTTTTTTTTTATAAATCTTATTAAAATGATAGAAAAATGAATCAGAAATCTGGACTTGATATGTTCCATGTTCGTTGTGTAATGAATATTGCAGTTTTAAACAAGTTACTACAGTTTTAGCAATTGAATATACATGTACATGAATTTTGATTAATTTATCGTGTATACTTAGTTTTGTATCCAAATCGGTGTTTTTAGGTGATTTATTTTTAGAATAATTTTGTCTCTGTCTTTTAAGCTTTATCCATTGATCCCAGTGCAGAACACTTTAAAGTACAAATATCGATTTTATTTAAGTAGAACATCCAAATCCACGGAGAAATCCAGACCTGCGTATAGGTATAATTAGTAATATATATACATATACATAAATTTGTCCATCAATTTTTAAGTTTTGTCTCATTTGTTTGTTTTTAGTAAGATTTTTTCATTTACATGTACATTATGTTTTCCCCATTGTTTCCCTTATTATAGCACTGTAGAACATTAATGTGAGTGTTGATTCATCTATTGTACAGATTTCTTGTATTGCCTTTTTTGTTAAAGGTTGTTGGGACTGGAAAAATGTCATCGTGTATATGTGAAACTTTTTCTCTGAAATCATTTTGATGAGTTATGTGGGGAGCCCGACTCCATGAAATATAAGAACAGTGTTCTTTGTTAAATGTTCAAAATACTTTGATTCGAGCACAAAGATGTGAAGGCTTCTTTTATCGCAATGTAAATTCTGTTGCAACCTGCCCTGTTGAAAGTTCATTAATTATAACCACAGAAAAGTTTCATTAGCACAAGTTTTTGCAAAATCACCAAAAAAGATTCAAGTGTTCTCTGTTAGCCATGAGGTAGCTTGGTGTTCTATCGTTTAAAATTTATGGTGCGGAGGATTTGTCTTTCCTACACTGTATCCTCTGAAATAAAAACATCATGTAAGCTTTTGATTTTACAGAGAGACATTTAGATACATGCATTACTAACTATAATCTCGTCTGCGAGTGATCTCTGATGCAATATTGAGCCATTAACTGTATGTTAAACCCCCTTTTCTTTGATGAGTGGAAAAGACTCTAATGCAGAATTATCCAACGCTAGCTGTGATACTTGTAACAGTTAACAATTATTTTTATATTTAATATAAATGTGTGTTCAGAATATTTGTTACCTGCATTATTGAAAGTTTGTCTGATTAGAAATTGTTTTTCTTTTGGGTTTTTATTTTTCCATTTCATGTTTCGTTTCCACTGGGGCTTTAATTTTTGTTGTTCATCCAGAGCTTGCAATAATCATCTGTAAATTAGTGCTTTTAACCATCATCACTTGATCATTTGTTTTCATTTTGCCAAATACTCTTCACAGATCTCATACAGCTTGGACCTGAAATTGCTCACCATTCATTCTAATCAACACGTATAGGCATCTGTGTTTCGAGAGACTGTGAACCTTTTAAGTACAACTATTGGATGATGCTGTAGATATACTCAGGCATTAAATAACATATCATATTTTTGTTTTCTTCATACAGTTACTGTTAATCACTATTTTTAGGATGTTTAGGAAGTACGAGATACAGTATGTATGGTTTATCTTAACACCCCCCCCCCCTCCCAACACACACACAAACGCGCATACAACATTGCTTATGTGACCTGATTTATCAATGTGCATGTCTTATAGTCATGACTTAATAATTAAGTTATCATTCATAATATCTACTGCATTCTTAAATCTGATGTAATCAAAATGGTCTCTAGTGATTTTCTGTACTGAATACTATGTATACAGTTACTGGTGTATTTTCTTGAGTCTAAACATTAAACTACACTATTGAACAGGACTTTTGTAGTGAACTGGCTGTTGTCATCTTTAATCACAAGAAATCATAAATATTACCTGTATTTTCACCGACTGTCTGTAGTCCTGTGTTAGGGAAGAGTAAGATAGATTGCAGTTTTTTGCTGTGCAGGAAACTGAAAATCATATTAAACTATGTCATCACTTCAAACATCTCAAATTCTGTCTTCTGTTGTTTCAATTCATTAAACCCTTCCCTTCAATTGTGATCTTACTTCTAGCATCATCTTTCCAAACGTTGGACTGGAGGGAAAAGTCATTTAGTTTTGCATTTGAATAAATCAGGTGTTTTATAATAACCACCTTACTTCATGTTCTATTTTGATATCACTGTAATCTAAGACATTGAATATTTTGATAAAGAATGTTATAGACCTTATAAGCTGGCCCTGTAGCAATAGAACGGTGGTCTATGTGGTCAGTTTACAGTAATATGTATGTGTTATATTTATGCTTCATCAGTCACAGGCCACTCATCAGTTTTGGTTTTGTTTTTATTTCGCATGTGCAGTGGATTTTCACCATGTTGGTTGTTATGTACGAGGGGAAGATTTTTTTTTCCTTTAATATATAATTATGATGATGTACTTTGTTAAACAATAGTTTTGTGATTAAATCCTGATTGAATTAGGCAGGTATATGATAACATAAAAAGTTGTGTAGTCAGTAAAATCATGCTGAACGTGAATAAATCATGAAGACAAATGACATTTATTCTAAGTTTCCATTTTTTCAAGTTATGCCGGGGTGTCACAGAGAGCTTATACATAGGCATATCTCATGGATGTTTTAGCGTTCTTGGACTTCATTGATTGTAATTTGTGAAATTGGTTTTATTGCCATGGCCATTGATTTTACCTCCAAAGTGTAGAATGGATGATTATGATGTCCATATAAAGATTTTAGCCTAGATTGTGAAATTCATAGCCCCTTTGTCAGGAGTTCAGGTCCAAGGGCATGACCAATATTCCTATAAAAAAAATGTTCTTGTCTACTTTCATATAAAAACCTTGTCGCATGACTATGATGTCCATCAATAGCCTCTATCAAAACTGAAATTCATGGTCCCTGGGCCAGGGTTTCAGGTCCTAGTATCAGGTTAAATTTTCGTATAGCGATATATTGCGATATTTTCAAATGTATTGTGATATGTATTGAATTTGTAATATTTTCAAATAAGAATATCAACGCGCTTTTCGCTATTTCATTTGATTTTATATTGATTTCCACTCAGCATAATTTTGGAATAATACCAACTTCTTGAATAGAGTCAGACGCAATATAGACTTGGTTTGCGTTATACTCTTCTTGCTTCTATTTGGAAGTAGAAGAGCCGATGTCATATGTGTTTTGAACAATCAATAGAAATGTTAAAAATCTCGAGTTAACGAATTTCCATGCCCATCTTTGCCGATATACGGGTATTTCATTCAAAAACGTATTCGCCAATACCGATATTGTTTAGTAATGATCGGAATACTGGTATTATCGCACAATACAGCCATATAATGATTTAATCGTAGAGAATCTTGTCTACTCTGATAATATATATTTGAGAAAAAAAATGTTCGATCATTATTGTAGCGTGGGGGTGTATTATTTAAAAACATACGATTCTTCATCCGAAAATCCATGGCTAACGAAGATGACGCAAATAACTAAGATCAGGAGCACGTGAGAAAGTCGGAAAAGGGGGGGGGGGGGGGGAAAAAAAA
>CAJDSM010029080.1:0-11918 GCA_903981925.1 Ostrea lurida
CCGTACCCGTCGTCAAATCTAGTATGAAAATGACAATCTAACAAAGGGTATGAAACAAATCAGTCAACATATGATTTAGTGATAATTTGTAATCGCAACAAGTCATTATAGCGACCGTAGAATTGCGAAATAATGACTTTAAATGAGATTCTTATAACCCTGCAACATCAACTTTTTGATTAGTAGTTGGCCTCGCTTTAAAAAATCATCATACGCATGGCATGCCCTTGCGTATCGAATCAACTGAGAGACATACAACCATAAGCAGGTGATAGTGGTACATTACTACACCAAAAAGAAAAGTTGACAATTGCAAAGTCAAAGTCAAAGCCATCACGTTTATCATATAATGTAGTTGTCAGTCTGCCAATAGAGTCAATATTAAGTAAAATATCCAAATATGAAGCACATCTGACTCTTTCAAGTTTGCTAGATTGGCATATAATAATAAAGAAATGGTCTTTTACCCTTATTTGATAAATCTACAGGAATAGTCATGTTGGATTTTGCACCGGGGGGGGGGGGGGGGGGGGGGGGGTATGTATCTGAAACATTCCTTGTTTGTTTTATTTATTTATTTATTTTACATTAAAACACCAATCTTTGCAATCAAAGCAAGATATAATGGCTTATCTCCCTCCCTTATTTATTTCAAAGTAAGTGTTAGTATGTAATAAATTGAACAAGTGTTTTGACGGTCACACCCAGCAGTGAACCATCATCAGGTAAACGTGGTAATTCGTCGACAAAGTAGCATGTAAAGAATGTGCTCACACATCAGATATAGCATTTCACCCAATTGAACTAATTAACTGGACCGGTGTAGAGAAGGACGAACACCTCTGTTATCCCCTCCCCCTCACGATTTAAGATTTCGAAATTTGTGTAAAAACGTCTTATATAATTATGTTTTGTGCCACCCCCTCCAAAACACGCACACTTCCAGGATGTTGATGCAGTCTTTTATGAAGATATACCGGTAGCAGGCAGATATTTGTATGACAAAGAAAATTATTACTACATGTACATGTACTTCAGTTCGAATTCATACCTTTATCTATTTCTTTTATAAATGTAAATGCAGGCTGACCTAGTCAAAAAGCAGCAATTTATTTCTGTTGGTCAATATCACAAAAAGTATTCAAATAGTATTAAGATACATGTAAGTTTGATATAAGCTTGCAACCATATGATTTAGCTATCTCGTTATAACGAGTTAATTATCTCGTTATAACGAGATAACATAACTAACTCGTTATAACGAGTTAATTTTTTTTTATTATTTTTTTTTTTTTTTACAAAAATGAGCCCAGCCGGCTTTCGTAGAAAATCTGTATTCTCCGTATCCGTATCTAAAAAGCATATACCGGTCACTTTGTGTTGTGTTATCATACTGCATGAAGTACATTGTAAACTGTATGATATGCATCGTATAATTTATTTGTTATATTGATTGATTGATTAGTTTTTCGTCCCGTTGAGAATATTTCATTCATATCAAGACGTCACCACTGCCGGTGAAGGACAGCAAATTTAGACCTATGCCTAGCAATCACGGCTTTTAGTAGTGAGGGTCCTTTTGCGAGCCACATCTGCTGCGACATTGGACCTCCGTTTTTAAGGTCATATCCGAGAGACCCGTGATTCTCACTTCTAAATGCCGAGCTCTTGGCGAAGGAGCAATCACTGCCTATTTTAACGTTTTAGGTTTGACGCGCCCGTTCCGAGTACGGGGCTCGAACTCACGACCTCCTGATCACAAGGCAAGAGCTCTACCACTGAGCCACCGCAACCGGTACATCCGTTACAAACACATGTAACTGGTTAGATATTCTTAATAATGTGCTGAGAAATTTCACTAATTAAAACAATTTTAGAATCGATTGATCATTCTATAGAAATCCTAGTCTGTAAAGCAATGACAATACCTCAGTAGAATTTCAGAAAACTCTCAGTCTCTAAAACAATGGAAATACACATGTACCTCAGTATTCAGAAAATTCTTAGTCTCTAAATTAATGGATATACCTCAGCAAGAATTCAGAAAATCCTTAGTCCCTTAAACAATTCAGTAAATACATGTATTCTGAAAACACCATGTCTGTGAAGCAGTGAAAATTTCCCATTAAGCACTCGTATTTAGAAAAAAACCAACCGTATTTTGACTAATGATTCCCATATGAGATTCCTTAACTCTGGATCTAACTTGAAAATGTCTCACATTCGTACCCAATAGTTGTAAATAATATCATGTGATTCACATATCATTATTTTACGAAAATCATATGTGAATTTAGTGCAGGGCGCTCTTTGGGGCATTGTTGCATTTAGTGCAATATTTACAGTGACTGTGCCTTGCAGTGAGGGAACAACGGGTTAAAACGGCGACGAAAGCTCTATTTTGTGCCCGAGAGCCCAGTTTTGAAGGTCTCGAAGGACTTTGCAGTGACAAGGTGCTCTGGAAACTGGTTCTACAATGGAATACCGGATGGGAAGAAGGAATATCTGTATATATAAGTCTTGCAGAAGGAACTTGCGTGCCGGAGTGAGTGTCCACGAGTGATGCTGCAGAGTGGGTGTAGGTATGCTGTGACTGGTATGTCCACAAGTGCGTCCATGATCCTGTACACCAGCACAGCCTTGCTGTCTTCTCTACGCTGCTGTAAGGAAGGCCATTCCAGGTCAAGGATCAGTTGGCTTGCTTGTAGTCCCCAATAACACATCTAGCCGCCCTACGCTGAACACGTTCTAGCTTGTCTATGTTTACGGCAGTATGCGGGTCCCAGACAGGTCAGACATACTTGAGTATTGGCCTGATGTTTTGAAGCACTGGGATTTGGTCTGGGTTGGTAGGCTGGCTAGATTTCTATGAAGAAAGCTGAGGCTGGTGTTGGCTTTCTTTGTGGTTACGTCCACATGGTCATCCCAAGAGAAATTGTCCGATAGGGTGACTCCAAGATACTTTCCCCTTTTTAACAGTGGCTAACTGGTGTCCATGCAGGGTGTAATTGGCAATGATTATGTTCCGCTTCCGAGTAATTTTGAATACCTCGTATTTAGAGGAGTTGAAGGACATCTGTCAATCATGTTCCAACTCCTCTAACTTCTGTAGGTCTTCCCTGTTAAGATATTTAAGCAATGAATTATGATTTATTGAAAGATGTAGTCTCATAACTGCAACGGTGTGTGCATACAAAATGAATAACGCGCGTTATGAAAATTTGTTTGCATACACCGTTGCAGTTATGAGACTACATCTTTCAATAAATCATATGTTATTGCTTATATTTACATTCTTACAAAATGTATTCTTTTGTGCTTTATTGTATATGTTTTAAACTTTCCTCTTAATCCTTTGGGGAGTAGCGGTTCATGGAACAGCCATTATGTAAGTAATTGTTGCGTCACAATGAAATGTACACAAAAAAGATACAGCAATTATGACATTTACGCACACATGATGTCATACGTATACGACAAAAAGGAGTGCAAAATCAAAAAAAATTAATAACCCAAGCATTTAATTATTTTTTCTTGAAAATAAAAACATCAAATTGTTCAACAGTTTTGTTACATTTTAACCTTTTTAAAAAACAGTTCATATATTTACATATTTTAAAACCCTGTAAGTAGTTCTTGTATTCATACCCCAAACCAACTTTGGTGATTCGGTCTTTGCAGTTATAAGCACATATCATCAAAATAGATTCTAATGCTCTTTATTAGGGAATTAAACAGTAAATGTAAATATTGGCGTCTGACTTGATTTTACGGTAGAGTAGACTGTCGTCTGCGAAGAAACTGGTAGTTGATTTTGCTTTCTCCGGCAGATCGTTTATGTACAGAAGAAAGAGCAGTGGGCCCAGGACTGAGTCCCTGTGGCACTCCAGAAGTCACTGGTGCTGGCTTTGATGAGTGGTTGTCTATCAGGACGCTGGTGTTGGTCACTCAAGAAGCTCTTGATCCAGGGTGCCCTGATGACGTAGTGGGACAACTTAAGAGCTAGGCGTTGATGGGGAACCTTGTGAAATGCCTTATTAAAGTATTGGAGTATAGCATCAATCTGCTCTCCAAGATCCAAGCTTACAGCAAGATCCTGTACAGTGATTGTCAACTGACTTCCACAAGACCTTCGTTTCCTGAAACCCACGCTGTTGGTCTGAAAGTATTCCATGCTGCTCAAGATGTTTCATCACCTGGCTATGCTAACGTTATATGTGTTCAAGTGCCTTGTAGCAAATTGAGGTCAAGCTTGCAGGGGTTTGCGGTCACCTTTGCGGCCACCTTTCTTGAAGATGGGTGTTACAAGTTAGGGTCTACCTACAGTCATCTGGGACCACACCTTGTCCAATGGATGTTTCAAAGATCTCAGTGATGGCGCTATCTCCTTTGGGACTTATTTTAGGAAATTTGGAAGACTGGAGACTGGACCATGGACCTTGCGCTGGTCTAATTTTCTAGTAATCTGGCTACTCCCTTGGTGTCGACATGGTAGGTGGTCATCCCTGGAAAAGGGTTTGATGCCATTGCTGGAACCCTTGACAAATCTTCTTTGGTGAAAACACTGCATAACTGTTCATTCATAATAGAGGTTTTGACTTTTGGGTCGCTATAAGCGATGCCATCCTTTTTAGTAGTGTCACACCTTTTGCTGTTGAGATAGTTGTAAAGTTTTTAAGGGTTGCTCTCGTTGTCAGTGATGTATATGACGTAGTTGTTGTGGGTCCATTTGCATTCCCTTCGCATAATATTTTGGAAAGTCTTTTTACTTGTCCATATCGTCCTGATTTTGACTTTGTTTTGTCTTGCAAAAGACCCGCTTTTTCTCCTAGACATGTGACTTAAGCGTTGGTTTATTCAGGGTTGACTAAAGCGAGTGGATGTCATCTTGGAAAGAACATGATCTTGAGGCAAGACGATTTGAAAGTATTCCATATGATGCTGACATCTGAGGAATTGGTGTATTCAAAGGAGATATGGTCACTGAGTTTTTATGCTTCCGCCTTAATCTTTTCCATGTCTGCATTTTTTCGTCTAAATGGGTCGTTTTCGGGGAACATATGTCTGGACCTCTGAAAAGATTATACCATGATCACTGACTCCCGGTATTGAATGTTGCCTTGTGACAAGACTTGGCTGGTTTGTCCCAAAGAGGTCAAGAATATTTTTTTCTTTTGTTGAAAAGTCTACAGTCTGCTCGGTTCAAATATCACCCAGCATGTATTGTCGAGGAAGCGCTGGCTAATGACTTGACTGTACTGGTTTGATAGGATGGTATGTGTTTACCAACCTATGTTTGGAAGGTATGCTTCTCAAGATATCCAGATGCTAGCCGTTGGGTGATCTAGGTGCCGTGTATTTATGGTGTCCCTAAGCTTGATCATATACTAGTAATTCACATCACTGCTTGGAGGTCTGTACATAGCACCAATGATTGATTTATAGCACCAACGATTAACTTGTTGTTTGCTGAGCACTGGATACTAGCTGCTGTAAATTCCCTCCATGGAGTTCTGTATAATGGTACCACATGATGTCCTTTTTCATGATTTCGTATGAAGTATATTATATGATTTACATTTGAAATGTATGTGAATCCTGTGTGGTGAACTTGCACGTGTACCGGTATGTTTATCTGCTGATATGATTCGGTAAGGAAGGAAGAAACAGATGATCTTGAGGGCAAACCATACCACTTCGGGGAGACCCATCTAGGACGAGGTGTGTTACATCATCCATTGTGATGGAGAGATTGATATAAGGTTTGTGGGGGTGGAAGCCATTTATGTTCATGAAGTTGAGATCCACTTTGAGAAGACAAACACCTCCCTAGGAAAAAGATGAGAAGCAGTATCCCACCCCACTCCTTATATCAAGATGACTTGTGTTTGCCCAGATAGCTCCCCGAGAAAGGTACTAGTAATTGAAATTAAAAGAAAGTAATTCCTAAAGATCACAAAATGTAAAAACAGCGTCTCTCTCGGATCGGGCACTAAACCACCTGAAGAGTGGATGTTTGCCCTTGTTTCCACCATAAAGGAGGAAATGTGGGGAAGAGACAATTAATGTTAAGATTGTGACCAGTTCGTGGTATCCCAAGAACGGAAAAGAGACATTGCAAGATCGAAGACTCCTTTCCTGGGAATACAGCTTTACGGATGCTGCAACAAATTATTTACTATATGATTCATAAGACATTGATTAATATTATTTGATAATTTGAGGTTAGTTCATAGTTATTTATTACACACTACATGTATGTACTTTGTTTACGGTTTTGTTCTTAGTAAGTCTTGTTTCAAACGCACACAAGGCAGAACATGTTTAGCCAAGATGCACGAGATATTTTGACCAGACCACATGCTGCTTGTCTATCACATGGTGTTCTGAAAGACACACTATCCAGGTTCTTTCGTTGTCATCCAAATCATCATATCTTATAGATAATATTTATGTATTTGGAGACCATGTCTTCCAACAATCTGTTGGTATTCCTATGGGCACTAATTGTGCCCCCTTATGGCAGATTTATTTTTATATTCATACGAAAGAATTTGTTCAGAAACTGTTACGGGATAAAACAAAAAACTTGCCGTTACTTCAACCTTACTTATAGGTATATAGAACGATGTCTTATCAATTAACAATCATAATTTTCACAATTATGTCCATTTGATATATCCTGACGAACTTGAAATAAAGGACACCACAGAATCTGACAGATGTGCTTCATATTTGGATATTTTACTTATATTGACTCTATTGGCAGACTGACAACTACATTATATGATAAACGTAATGACTTTGACTTTGCAATTGTCAACTTTCCTTTTTTGTGTAGTAATGTACACTATACCTGCTTATGGTGTGTATGTCTCTCAGCTGATTCGATACGCAAGGGCATGCCATGCGTATGATGATTTTTTAAAGCGAGGCCAACTACTACCAAAAGTTGATGTTGCAGGTATAACAAATCTCGTTTAAAGTCATCATTTCGCAAATTCTACGGTCGCTATAATGACCTGTTTGCGATTACAAATTATCACTAAATCAATATGTTGACTGATTTGTTTCATACCCTTGTTAGACTGTCATTTTCATACTAGATTTGACGACGGGTAACCCGTTTACTTTGTTTCGACTACAGGCCTCACGGCGGTGTGTGACCGGTCAGCAGAGGATGCTTACTCCTCCATGGCACCTGATCCTGCCTTCGCTTTCGTCGAAGGTCGTGTGCCCTAACTCGATTTTGTATGTGGTTTTTTTTTTGGACTATGATTACTTTGATACACTTTGTTACTTCGCCATTTTATATCGAACACGCATGGGATGAACTGGATAGGTACATCCGCCAAAGACAAACGCAGACTCTGCAACAACTGGCTCAAGTTTTGCATTTAGAGTGGAACATTTCCAGACAACTCTTAGATACTTACATGTGTCTATGGGAATCAAGGCGGAAGACGTTGTCGGGTAAACATTGTTGCTTGTGGGGGCACTCTAAATATATAACTTGGACGACTTTGAACTGTTAATGATTATAATTGCCATTAGTGACTGTAATACTTTGTTTATTAATCCAGCGTTTACATAGTTTTTGTGTCATCAGCAAATCAATTATTAGGTATTCCCCGTGTCTGAAAATGATATGAAATCGAACTAAATAGTACGCGTTTCTTTCTATTTTCTTTTTTTTTAAATGCTCCGAGTTATGGAATCCTATCGCCGCCATGTAATCCATCGTATCTTCGCGGCAACGATACGATGACGCACGTACATGGCAATCACAGGATTCCATACCGAGCGATGGATTTTGGAGTATGTTCCAAACTGTATTTGTCTACTGGAAATTACAGACTGGAATTGGATTGTTGAACACATCACTTATTTATTTTTAATCTTGTATGGAGAAACCGTCCTGGGTTACAGAATTTGTGTCCGACCACGAATGTTCATTTAAAGTGTTTAAACTATTGGATTTATTTACCAGATTAGGGCACTACCTTTTGGGAACATAAACAACGTAGTGCATTTCATAAAAGATGTCCAATCTGGCAAAGGTTCACTTTGTTAAACAGCAAACCTGATATCGTCTTACGATATTTACGCATTAAAAGGATAGGCATATCATAAATACCAATAAAATAGGTCATATACATATAAATACACCACTGACGTGTCATCTTCGCAAGCCAAGTGTCCGATTCGATTACTCTAATCTCCCCCTTGGTAAATTTAGGTGAGTTTCAATGTAAAGGCAAAGATAACGAACAGTGATCAATCTCGTAAGTCCTAAATAGAAAACAAAAACAAGAGTTGGGCAATCACGGATCCCTGGACACACCAGAGGTGGGATCAGGTGCCTAGGAGGAGTAAGCATCCCCTGTTGACCGGTCACACCCGCCGTGAGTCCATAGTCTCGATCAGGTAAACGGAACAGTCCGTAGTCAAATCAGTGTGTGAACAACGGCTTAACTATGGCTATATCGCGCTTTGACTTTCCAAGGCATCCAATTTTTCAAATCGGCGCCATTCATACTGTTCGGTTTGAGTTTCACAAACCGCTTTGATACCATCTACTTGTTTTGTCTTTAAAAATTGTATACCAAATTTTTCTTCAATGTCTTTTCTCTTGTCATCCGTCAACTCCATTTTGTAAACATACACACAGACTAGAATCTGATTGCCTAGCTTTTGTTTCCGTCAAGAGCGATAACTCACATTGTCCGTTAGATGGCAATTCAGTCGCGACTAATCTGCCAAGGGGAGATTAAAGTAAGCGAATCGACACTTGGCTTGCGAAGATGCTGACGTGTGTAAAAGAGTTCGACTTTAGCTAGCCTAGCAATTGTATTCGTGATTCTATATATGAAGAAAAAATATCTTGCTGTCGACGTTTACATTAACTTCCATTAATAGGTTAATTCGATATAAAGAAGAGACACTTCAGCATGTATATGTCCCTCAACTTATTCGATACGCAAGAGCTTGTTCTGCGTATGATCAGTTTTTGATCGAGGCAGGCTACTTACAGACAAAGTTGTTGTTGCAGGGGTTTCAACAGTCACATTTAAAGACAGCACTTCGTAAATTCTTTGGTCGTTATAACAATTTTACCAATATGACCTACCATTGAGTCAAATGCTGTCTGATGTGTTTCATAGCCATTGTTAAGCCGTTTTCACACACTGATTTGACTACGTATCTGTTCCATTTACCTGATCAAGACTATGGGCTCACGCGGGTGTGACCGGTCAACAGGGGATACTTACTTCTCCTAGGCACCTGATCCCATCTCCGGTGTGTCCAGGGGTCCGTGTTTGCCCACTCTTGTTTTTGTATCTATTTGGGACTTACGAAGTATTGATCACTGTTCGTTATCTTTGCCTTACACTACTTCTTCATATTTGGGATATATCATTGAACATAGATGTTAACTGCAAAACTAATTCAACAATTCAAATTTATGATAAACGGGATGTTTCCAAATGTTTCATCGTCATCTTTCCATAATTCTGTACATAGCAATATTACATATCACCTGCATATGGTGTTTATGTCTCTCAACTTATTCGACACGAGAGAGCATGGTTGCGTATGATGAATTTTTAAATTGAGGCAGGCTACTGGCTAATAAATTGGAGTTACATGAGTTTCAACCGTTCGAAAACTGTTATGGAAGACATACTGATCTATCTGCCTGACATTAGGACGAATGCTGTCTGACCTGTGCCATACCGTCATAGGCCATCCTTCTCATATGATTTTGAATAACACCGTTTACATTATCAAGATATTAAATCACGGCTAGCGTGACCAGTTAGTAGGGAAAGCTTACTCATCCTAGGCACCTGATCCTACATCTATAGTGTGTGTGTAGAGTCAGTGTTCGCTATATCATCGATTTTGTATTCATTTCTACTTTAATATACTTTAATTTAATAAATGACCAACATTGTTTTAAAAAATTGTACATTTTCATTATAACAGCATAATAATTTAATAAGTACATAAAAATTTAATTAAAATGACCAAATTTTAATATTAACACCTAACACTTTACAAAAAACTGTTACTTATAAATATACTATATAGATCACGGATATCATTGTAAATAGACATATAATAAGAGGAAATATCAACACATGTGTTTATTTCCTTAGACAACGTTCTTGATATTACCGTATATAGATAATTGATGTTATAGAAAATATTAAACTCTTTCGGTGTCAGATAGTTTACTAGATTTGTTTTTAAAAACTATGGCGTTACATTAAGATAGAGCTACCTTAATAGTAATGAATCCCGACTGTAATTCATGTACGTTAATCCCTGGTCTTGTAATTTATTTCTAAATTTCAAAAAGTATCGTAAAAGATAATTTCAAAAATCTTAATTTTGCAATTTTCATACAAAGAAAAGGTAGATTTATTACGCCACAATTGAAAATATCACTGAAAACAAGACTTAAATTCAATGAAAATAACTCTTACGGTGTCACCATCATTTATTGGTTGAACGTCAAAAAAACTGTATTAATTTCCAATCAAGATATACTTCAACGCACAAAGAGCCCGGATGGCAGTCTTCAAAACATCAAATGGCCAGAGCGGATTTCCAATGAGGACCTCATGCGCCGGACGATGCATACCCCAATTACATACCAACCCAGTGCAGGAAATGGAGTTGGGTTGGACACATTCTGCACAGAGGACCAAATAACACTACACGTCAGGTCTTCGACTGAACTCCCCAGGGAAAGCGAAAGAGGGGAAGACCAACCAACACCTGGAGAAGAACTCTACAGGCAGAACACCGGTTGATTATATGATGTTTTACGTCCCTCTTGAGAATATTTCACTCATATGGAGACGTCACCATTGCTGGTGAAGGGCTGCAAATTTAGGCCTGTGCTCGGCCACTCAGGGCCCTTGAGCAGGGAGGGATCCCTGCTGTGACACGGGACCTCGGTTTTTCCGGTCTCATCCGAAGGACCACCCCATTTAGTGGCCTCTTACGACACGCAAGGGGATGCTGAAGACCTATTCTAGCCCGGGTCTCCAACGGAGCTGCAGAGCTCCGGAACACCTACATGACCTGGGTTGAAGCTCAGAGAACAGCCTTCGACAGAACTCGATGAAGAGCAACAGTACAGGCCTTATGTTTCGAACAGAACGAAGAGGATTAAGTCTAAGCCACTAGTTTGATTTAATTTTCATTTTCGCACTAGATTTGACGACGAGTAACTTTGTTTCGACTAAGGCTCACGGCGGGTGTGACCGGTTGCAGAGGATGCTTTACTCCTCCATGGCACTGATCCTGCCTTCGCTTTTGTCGGAGGTCCGTGTTGCCCTACAATCGACTTTGTATATATGTTTTTGGGACTATGATTACGTTCAACGCATTTGTTACTTCGCCAATTTATATTACTAACCAAAGAAAAATATGCAAGTTGACACCTTTTTAAATTTGTCAGACAAAAAACTTAAGTATGTCAACTCCAGAAAATCACGTATTTTTTTGTTTAACAAAATAATGAATATCAGATAAAAACTTGTAAAAGCTACAAATTTTAATGCCAACAGTTAAATAATAACTGCTTACTTATAGATATGTATATATTAGGGAAATTGTGGTATAATAGAAATACCAACAAAGGGGTAATTACCCTTGACAACATTTTAAAATTTGAAATACATGTACAATGTAAATGGTTATCTTTTGGAAAATGGTAAACTTATTCACTAGCAATAGTTTACCTTTTTTAAATTCAAGTTTAATAACGATTTTTTGCAAAAACCTATGACATCTCATAGGATCGATCTACCCCAAAGACAATGCTAAAACGATACACTGGATATCGTACACGGTTGGCATGAGTGTCATCATCTAAGAATTGTATGCGATCGAAATAACAT
>CAJDSM010029080.1:16617-27499 GCA_903981925.1 Ostrea lurida
TCATATTTGGGATATATCATTGAACATAGATGTTAACTGCAAAACTAATTCAACAATTCAAATTTATGATAAACGGGATGTTTCCAAATGTTTCATCGTCATCTTTCCATAATTCTGTACATAGCAATATTACATATCACCTGCATATGGTGTTTATGTCTCTCAACTTATTCGACACGAGAGAGCATGGTCTGCGTATGATGAATTTTTAAATTGAGGCAGGCTACTGGCTAATAAATTGGAGTTACATGAGTTTCAACCGTTCGAAAACTGTATGGAAGACATACTGATCTATCTGCCTGACATTAGGACGAATGCTGTCTGACCTGTGCCATACCGTCATAGGCCATCCTTCTCATATTGATTTTGAATAACACCGTTTACATTATCAAGATATTAAATCACGGCTAGCGTGACCAGTTAGTAGGGAAGCTTATCATCCAGACCTGATCTATCATTATAGTGTGTGTGTAGAGTCAGTGTTCGCTATATCATCGATTTTGTATTCATTTCTACTTTAATATACTTTAATTTAATAAATGACCAACATTGTTTTAAAAAATTGTACATTTTCATTATACAGCATAATAATTTAATAAGTACATAAAAATTTAATTAAAATGACCAAATTTTAATATTAACACCTAACACTTTACAAAAAACTGTTACTTTATAAATATACTATATAGATCACGGATATCATTGTACAATAGACATATAAAAGAGGAAATATCAACACATGTGTTATTTCCTTAGACAACGTTCTTGATATTACCGTATATAGATAATTGATGGTTTATAGAAAATATAAACTCTTTCGGTGTCAGATAGTTTACTAGATTTGTTTTTAAAAACTATGGCGTTACATTAAGATAGAGCTACCTTAATAAGTAATGAATCCCGACTGTAAATTCATGTACGTTAATCCCTGGTCTTGTAATTTATTTCTAAATTTCAAAAAGTATCGTAAAAGATAATTTCAAAAATCTTAATTTTGCAATTTTCATACAAAGAAAAGGGTAGATTTATTACGCCACAATTGAAAATATCACTGAAAACAAGACTTAAATTCAATGAAAATAACTCTTACGGTGTCACCATCATTTTATTGGTTGAACGTCAAAAAAACTGTATTAATTTCCAATCAAGATATACTTCAACGCACAAAGAGCCCGGATGGCAGTCTTCAAAACATCAAATGGCCAGAGCGGATTTCCAATGAGGACCTCATGCGCCGGACGATGCATACCCCAATTACCAATACCAACCCAGTGCAGGAAATGGAGTTGGGTTGGACACATTCTGCACAGAGGACCAAATAACACTACACGTCAGGTCTTCGACTGAACTCCCCAGGGAAAGCGAAAGAGGGGAAGACCAACCAACACCTGGAGAAGAACTCTACAGGCAGAACACCGGTTGATTATATGATGTTTTACGTCCCTCTTGAGAATATTTCACTCATATGGAGACGTCACCATTGCTGGTGAAGGGCTGCAAATTTAGGCCTGTGCTCGGCACTCAGGGCCCTTGAGCAGGGAGGGATCCCTGCTGTGACACGGGACCTCGGTTTTTCCGGTCTCATCCGAAGGACCACCCCATTTAGTGGCCTCTTACGACACGCAAGGGGATGCTGAAGACCTATTCTAGCCCGGGTCTCCACGGAGCTGCAGAGCTCCGGAACACCTACATGACCTGGGTTGAAGCTCAGAGAACAGCCTTCGACAGAACTCGATGAAGAGCAACAGTACAGGCCTTATGTTTCGAACAGAACGAAGAGGATTAAGTCTAAGCCACTAGTTTGATTTAATTTTCATTTTCGCACTAGATTTGACGACGAGTAACTTTGTTTCGACTAAGGGCTCACGGCGGGTGTGACCGGTTGCAGAGGATGCTTACTCCTCCATGGCACCTGATCCTGCCTTCGCTTTTGTCGGAGGTCCGTGTTGCCCTACAATCGACTTTGTATATATGTTTTTGGGACTATGATTACGTTCAACGCATTGTTTACTTCGCCAATTTATATTACTAACCAAAGAAAATATGCAAGTTGACACCTTTTTAAATTTGTCAGACAAAAAACTTAAGTATGTCAACTCCAGAAAATCACGTATTTTTGTTTAACAAAATAATGAATATCAGATAAAAACTTGTAAAAGCTACAAATTTTAATGCCAACAGTTAAATAATAACTGCTTACTTATAGATATGTATATATTAGGGAAATTGTGGTATAATAGAAATACCAACAAAGGGGTAATTACCCTTGACAACATTTTTAAAATTTGAATACATGTACAATGTAAATGGTTATCTTTGGAAAATGTAAACTTATTCACTAGCAATAGTTTACCTTTTTTAAATTCAAGTTTAATAACGATTTTTGCAAAAACCTATGACATCTCATAGGATCGATCTACCCCAAAGACAATGTAAAACGATACACTGGATATCGTACACGGATTGGCATGAGTGTCATCATCTAAGAATTGTATGCGATCGAAATAACCATCACAGATGTCTTTTCTATTTATCTTCCTGTATAGGCGTTGCATGTTTGGTCTTCGTTTGCCTGCTTTTTGGAGCTCCATTAATCACGGTAATTCTCGATCTTGTTGTGATTTGGATCTGTCTTCATGGGCTGTCTGCCATTCCATGAAATTTTCTGATGGACGTCGATGTAATACACTTCCTCCTCTGAGCAACCGCTTTCAGGCCTCACGGAACGTCAACAAAACTTTTTCAATCATTATTTTGTTCAATGCTTGTGTTTTGGATTTGTTTGTTGTTGTTTTTCATATTGCATATATCTGGGTTTGTAATAGAGACAACCTGTCCCCTCCTCAGAACAAGTGAAAAAGTTATACAGCTAATAAGGGCCGGGAAAAGACGGGCTCCTGGAGGTATAAGAGGCGTGATCATGTGCCCAGAATGAGTGAGTACCCCCTATTGACTAGTCACACCCATTGTTAGCCCGATAAGAGAGAGAAGAGGAGACCTAGAGTTGAGGAGAGATGAGAGGAGAGTCAGAGAGAGAGAGAGAGGACTAGTATGATGATCAAGCCTGTGAGAGAGGAGCACGCAGGATGAGAGAGAGATGAGACGGACTAGCGATAATTGGATTTGGCCATCCGCCTCAGATTCACTCAATTGTCTATCCATGGAGAGAGACGGACCTGAGACTCTAACGGACCGAGTATCGCAAAGAGTACGCTACTTTGAGAGAGAATTCGTGAGAGAGAGAGAGCTATCATTTTCTTAGAGTAATGGACCCCTGGAGGCACACGAGGCGGGATCGGGTGTCCAGGACGAGTGAGCATCCCCTGTTGACTAGTCATACCCACCGGAGAGGGAGAGAGCTCATTTTCTTAGAATGGTGGGGCTGTAATGAATGTTGGGATGCAAATTGTCATCCATGGTAATGCCTAGCTGTTAACAAATACAAAGAATTTTTCGAATTAAAATTCAATTTATTCAATATGAGAACAATTCCTTCTGATTAGGTGGATAGATTTAACAGTTTGGCATTTCTTGGCAGTCCAGATTTGCTAGACACGTGTTTGAGTTAGACCTTCCTTTAGCAACACGAATCATGTCTGATGTGCTTCATAGCAATTGTTAAGCCGTTTTTCATACATTGATTTGAATACGGATTGCTCCTTTTATCTGATCAAGACAATGGGCTTACGGCGGGTGTGACCGGTCGACAGGGGATGCTTACTCCTCCTAGGCACCTGATCACACCTCTGGTGTGTCCAGGGGTCCATGTTTGCCCAACTCTTGTTTTGTATTCTATTTGAGACTTACGAGATTTATCACTGCTCGTTATCTTTGCTTCTATATGTTCCTAAGGGCACTAATTGTGCACCCTTATTAGCGGACTTATTTTTATATTCATACGAAGCAGAATTTGTTCAAAAACTGCTGCGGGATAAAAATTAAAAAAAAAAACTTGTCGTGTCCTTCAACCTTACATATAGATCTTATATATCAACTAACAATCATAATTTTCAAATTATGTCCATTTGATATATCCTGACGAACTCGAAATAAAGAACACCACAGACTCTGACAGATCTGCTTCATATTTGGATAGTTTACTTAATATTGATTTAATGGCAGACTGACAACTACATTATATGATAAGCGTGACTTTGACATGCAATCGTCATCTTTCCTTTTCTATGTAGTAATGTACCACTATCACCTGCTTATGATGTGTATGTCTCCCAGTTGATTCGATACGCAAGAGCATACCATCGCGTATGAAAACTTTTTAAAGAAAGGCCAACTACTAACAAAAAAGTTGTTGCAGGTTTATAACGAATCTTCGTTTAAAGTCATCATTTCGCAAATTCTATGGTCGCTATAATAATTGATTGCGATTACAAATTATCTCTAAGTCATATGTTGACTGTTTTGTTATAACCTTTGTTAGACTGTCATTTTCGTACTAGATTTGACACGGGTAACCCGTTAACTTTGTTCAACTACGGGCTCACGCGGGTGTGATCAGTCGGCAGAGGAGCTTACTCCTCCATGGCACCTGATCCTGTCTTCGCTTTTTGTCGGAGTTCCGTGTTGCCCTACACTCGATTTTGTATATATGTTTTTGGGACTATGATTACGTTTAACACATTGTTTACTTCGCCAATTTATATGTTGCTAACTTTATACCATGTGTATCAGCAACAAATGATTGACTCATGGGATTGGTACATAGACTGATTCTCCTGCTAGACTGTTCTGGTTCTGGGTTGTCCAAGGTGCGATCTACAATTCTACACCCCTCTAGAGAAGTGTATAGGCAAAGTAGATTTCAATTGGAAAGATTAGTGGAACACTTATTTTGAACACCTTTTAGCGGTAGAATCAATAGAATACCTGGAGACATCTGAATGTCATTGAAAACCGTCTCCGTTTCTCTTAAGTTGCAAAAGGTCCGTCGTAAAAACAGTTTAAAATAATCAAAATAGATATTTTATTTGTTTAAGATTTTACAGGATTTTTTTAATGTGTGCAAAGCATTGAAATCTATAGATAAAACGATTTTGTTGTAACGACTTGCAAATCATACTTGCTGATTATATTTCGCTTTTCATTTTGTTGATACTGTATAGAAACTTAATGCATAGTTAGGAAAAGCAAAAGGGTATGTAGCAAATTGTAAATATCGCAACCCCAAGGTTATGCTCTTAGCTGGGTCAAAAACAGTCAAATTTTAATGTCATATATATTATGTAAATTATTCTATTAGTATAAGTGCTGTTGGGGGCATTTGAATTGTGTATTAAGAACATATCTCATTTTGTACTGTTGTACAGTAGAATCTTTAAAACTTGGATATGCAGAAGAGGAAAATTATTAATTATAAATTTCATAGGACTTTGACTAATGATTTTTCTGAACTCCTATTTCATTTCTCAATTTAAAAAAAATGGTATTTTACAATCAGTATTAAGTAGAAACATTTTTGCAGTAGAGTTTATCGATTCCAGTTGAATCACACGGTGTGTCTAATTGACCAGTATAGATGCACTAATGCTGGAATCGCTTAGAGCATTTTCAATGTATTTATTAGCGTTCCTCGTGTTCTGGAGATGTAATCACCTGTTTCTACTTTGTCTGAATCTCACATCATATCTACAATATGTAAGCAAAAATGAATTAAGATTTCCAACACGAAAATACGAAAATGCAAACGTCAACTAAACGCGAGATATTCTGAAAACATGGACATACGCTAGAATAATTGAAGATCTTTTTTGGTATGATAAAAATGAATTCCTTTGTGCTCTGACGGCCACGCCGAATAGCAAAAATATTGCGAAATTCTGATCTTCCTTGTAATTGAAACTGCAAAAACAAGCCAAAACACACTGTAGACAGACGGCCAAGACAAAAACATATGTCTAACTACAAACGACAAATACATCTACAAGAAAAACCTGTTTGAGTTCGTGGCTTTGATTTCTCTGTCCAATGACAGAAAGCAATATCGTATAGGAGAGTCTCGGGAGAAGTCCCGTGAGAAATGGTTTTGTGACAACAAATCTATACGGCAGGTAGCAACCAGGAAATTACCTTCAGTGCAGCAGCCACTGCACGCGCACTGGAGAAAACAAAACTATTCTTATTATGTGTTGATGTTTATGTTGTGTTAAAGAATGTTTTCCCTCAGAGGGGTTAATTGGTACAAGAAGATCGTGCGATCTATATATAAACAATTTTGCTGGAATTAAGGACAAAATTGTTATCAATTAGTTCGCTTGTTAACAACCGTCTTTTAGAAGAAAAAAACAATGGGGGTCGAGAGGTTATGAAATAAATGGGGTTTAGACCTGGTCCTATCGGGAACGTTTGGAGAGGCCTGTCCCCTCATTCTGATAACTAAACCCCCCAAAAATTGTTTATTCGCAGTTTGTGATATAATTACCCGTAAGGTTTCCCTCAGTTTGAGAAACAGTACTGCTTTTTTAATTCATTTTTTTTTTTTTTTTTACAACGGAGAGTGAAGTTTTCACATTAACTAAGAACTGGCAAAAATCAAAAGAATTGATATCGCAGAATTCGGTACTCGTTTCCTTGTTGTAATATCGCTTTGGTTATAGGAAGAATTGAATGAGAGTTTTTTTTTATATTAAGTAACTCGATTTGACCCAGATTGTCTCAGATAAAGTATAAGAAAAAGCCAAACGGGAGTTTATCAAAGTGAATATCAGTAGGTTTTAGAAGCGGTACAGTAGATGAATCTATGGCATGTCGGATGTGATTTGTTTGCGAGCCTACGTAGAACTCTGGAGATAAGAAGAGATACAGAGGGGTTCGCGTTACAGTCGGAGTCGTTCCGAGTGTACTGCACGTACAGACTACGGAGGAGAACAAGATTCAATATTATATACGTGTACTCGTAGGAGCGAACCAAAGCCCCTCTCATCAATTAGTTTAAAGTTTGTGTGTTAATTCGTCTCACCTGGTTTTGCATCATCACTGAGCATCATTATATCGTTTTGGAGTTGATATTGGTTTTTTTCCTGCAGGTATCGCGTACAAAAGGATTCTTGGGGTTAGATGGTGAAAACTGTTAAAAACTTCCGTGCGAGTGCTTTAAGGAAACTAGTTACTTTTTGGCAGCCAAAGCTTCGACATTGTGGATGATAAGCGAAGTGAATATTACAATTAATTACGGATTAATAAGGCGAGGCCATGTGATCGCGGATTATCGTTTGAAGATCGCGGCCCAACCTTTCTGGTTTTGTACATAAGTTTTTGTTGTAATTACGGGGAGAGTGCTTTATCGCAATTTTTCTTAATAATTTCCGTTCGATATAAATATAATATAGATAAGGTATCCTGCATGCCCTCACAACAATCGGTGGCACTTAAAGTAGTTGGGCGATGAGTGCGCGGGCTCAACGTATGTACTGCGCTCAGTATTTACGGAAATAACTTTTCACAGTACCACTTTGTGTAATGGGTCGGTAACTGTATGACATTGTTTTCGAATTGTTGGATTTGATTTTTTGAATTTGTTGAAACTATGGATAAAATTACGGAATTAGTTGTTGTGGTGATTTTCGTGGTTTCTACTTTTTCTTGGACCTCTGCATTCGACTTTGGACCAATAGCTAAAGCACGGTGTCGGGCGAGGTGTCTTCAAGAGGTAACTTACTAACAAACTTCTAATTCTGTTAACAATCAACGAAATTGATCACTGATCGTTTATCTTCACCTTTTCATGAATTGAAATTAAAAAAAAAAAAATATATATATATATATACCTTTCAATGAAATGATAACAAATCTTTACTTCGCTATCTTAAATCACACTTGAAAAAAGTTTTAGTATTGCAACTTCCGAAAGAAATGCTTTCGCTGAAAAATTATCCAAATAAAACTGACCAACATCATTCTTGCATTTATATTTTTTCTTGGCGATGGGTTAGTGGTGACTCACAGGCGTTACAAAAAATGAATGATCTACGAATAGATACTGTAAATGAATTTAAAAATCATATATATATATATATATTGAAATTCACAGTACCATAGTTATATTATAGTTTGAAGTAGTGCAACCGTCGAAAAATTATTTTAAAGATTTTTTTTTTATATATTATAAGATAAACTATCTTGCATTTAGATGGGAAAATAACGACATTCTTTGGTCGCTATACTGGAAATCTTAAAAGATTTAAATTATGAATGTTGACGGTAATTGTTGATAAATGCACAAATTACACTCCAAGGTGGTTGTTAGTAAATTCTAAATCACTCAAAGTAGCGATTAAATAAGACGCTTAAAACATTCGAACTTCTTAGTTAACTTTCTATATAGTGGAAACCGAACTTTGGGAAACTAAATACAGGTGCTGCCCTGAGAATTAATTCACTCATCCCAAATTTTTGTATTTTCAGCTTCAAATTCTTTCAAAGATTAGTGAATCTTTTTTGTACTTTTAATTGCAAAGCTTTCAAAACGTGTTTGATGTCACATGTGATGCTTCCGGATTCCACCCAAGTGTCCGGGATTTTTTTTTTTTTGTTGTTGTAAAAGCAATGTCACAAAACCCCCAAGAGTCTGATGATTGCTAGCCTAACTAAATAATTCAGGACGAGAGTGGAAGTTGAGTAGTAACTTTTGTTGAGTAGGTAACATTCTGTATACAGATGCATTGACCCTGCATGTTTTTACCTCGGATGCCAAAATGTCCACGGTTTCCCTGGGTACAGCTGCATGATAATCTTCAAAAAGTCATTAATCTTCTCAGAGTTTTCCCACTGTATAAATCTGTTTTCACTCTCAATACTTTTATGTAACAATGTTGTTATAGGTAAAAGAATTTATGTGAAAACAGCTCATTGTCGGGCCTTCCAGTTCAGAGACACATTGATTAATGTGTTTGCAATTTTATTTGCAAGGGTGTCCGTCTTATTCAAACATGCAAACACAGGTGGCATGGTGCATGTTTGAAAATGCCTGAAGACAGTAAATTTTTATCAAATGTTAGGCACTTCCTTGATGGATTTTGAGAAATTAGTATAATTAAGAGGATTTGATATTCTTTAATTCCATGCAGGACAATTTTAAGCATGCATGTAGCCAATGCAAGATAAATCTTTTGGGACATCCCTTGCTTACAAATGCTGATAAAAGATACTCTCAAGATGAGTTTGTACTTTTTCATGCAATATCATGTAACCAAAGAAATTTGATATGGATAAAAAGGTGTATAACAACATTTTGAAATAATTTACTTTATTTAGTCAAAAAATGTTGTTTAGTAGAAAGTACCCTGAAAAAATATAATTATTAAACCCCTTCTGGATTTGAACCCATGTCATCAGTTGACACTGGAAACTACTGAGCTATAGCAATGGGACATCTAAAAGGATACACATCATATGTCTACCATGATAGTTATATAAATTTTTTCGTTCATGTTAAAAAGAATTCAGCCTTTATGAGGATATAGCAATATCTCCTTAAACAATTTTAATGCACTTGGTTCGTAAGAGGAAAGTATATGTTACCCTGGGTGTAGTGTAAAAGGGTTATTTCATGTTAAAAATTTGCTACAAAATCTGAAAATTTGTGAAATATTAAAATTATAATACTTGCTGTATCTTTCAATTTTATTACTGGTAGCGGGGAAAAACTGGAAATTGAAAATAGCCAGAGATAACTATCAAATTCAATGGCCATGATTCAAAAAGGTGTGAAAATCTAACAGATTTTATTCAAAGAAAACATGACGTTTGAAGCTGTGGGTCATAAACCATTAGAATATACTAGAGAAAAGTCTGTTTTCCAGTTTTCAGGAAGTTAATCAGATATCGATAGTGTGAATTTAGATATCTAGAGCGAGATCTAATCTCTTTCTATTATCATCTTGCCTTGCAAAATCAGATTAACTCATGATGTATTGTGTCAGATAACCTTGCTAAAAAAATCATACAATTGAATTGTAGGGCACACCTCTGTACAAAGTGCATTGTGCTTTCAACTGTTCATTCCATATAATCAGTTTCTTGAGAATATGTATTGTAAAGTGCACATCAAGCAATGGAAGGGAAAAAAACTTTGTAGGACTAAATGTAAGCTTGCTCAAAGTTGTGACCATGGCAGTAATCTGATATGGAAGGCTTTTCATGTTGGGTGAAAATGATACCCTTCCTTATATTCCATTCCTTTTCAGGCCAAAAAAAAATCCCTTAACATGCTAGTTAAAAAACATATTTCTCTCCTCTTCCTTTTTGTTTTCTAAGGAGAAATTTGCTCTCTGCACTATGAAACTTCTGGCAATAAGAAAACTCTAATATAATCTAGCTTACGTGCTAAACTGTCCCAGCTAATATAAGTATGTACAAAATAGTTATTTATGGATTGATTGTAGAACAGGAAACACACTTTTTTGTCCTCACATACATGTATTACAAGGAACAGAAGTCTGAAATCAGTGACCCTTATCATTTTAAAGTAGGTAACACCCTGTCCCCCAATCCCAGGCCTTAGCATGTGTCTTAGGGAGATCTAACCCCTCCCCTGGGGCTAGTAGACCCATGTCTTAGGGAGATTTATTATACCTTTACTGATTTTTCACTATATAAATAGTAGGTGGTTAAGATTGTGGCTAATTCCCTGGAAATTGACGTTGCGACTGAATCCCCGGTTAGTCCTGATGAAACCTAATCCCTGCTGTTGAAGAGACTGAATTCCGGCTACTCGCTTAATTCTCTAGACTTCTTTTTTCAATATCAAAAAGACCCGAATTTTCAAGCAACGTGCATCGGTTTTAAACGTCTACGTATTACGTTAAACGCTTATTTGGTTTGACGTGATAAATTGCTTTGTACGAAAGCATGCTTTGTTAAATGCTGT